>JAAKFY010001069.1:71979-74479 GCA_011823955.1 Dissostichus mawsoni
AACGGTTTCCTCAAACCCCTACGTGGAGAGCATCGCCGAAGACCTGCAGGCGGCGCTGCAGAAATTCAGCAGCGCGCTCAACGGCACGGTGAGACGAAACACAAACTACAGGAACAGGTCAGACTACGTCAGGAACAGGTCAGACTACGTCAGGAACAGGTCAGACTACAGTCAGGAACAGGTCAGACTACAGTCAGGAACAGGTCACTACAGTCAGGAACAGGTCAGACTACAGTCAGGAACAGGTCACACTACAGTCAGGAACAGGTCAGACTACAGTCAGGAACAGGTCACACTACAGTCAGGAACAGGTCACACTACAGTCAGGAACAGGTCAGACTACAGTCAGGAACAGGTCACACTACAGTCAGGAACAGGTCACTACAGTCAGGAACAGGTCACACTACGTCAGGAACAGGTCAGACTACAGTCAGGAACAGGTCAGACTACAGTCAGGAACAGGTCACACTACAGTCAGGAACAGGTCACACTACAGTCAGGAACAGGTCAGACTACAGTCAGGAACAGGTCACACTACAGTCAGGAACAGGTCACACTACAGTCAGGAACAGGTCAGACTACAGTCAGGAACAGGTCAGACTACAGTCAGGAACAGGTCAGACTACAGTCAGGAACAGGTCAGACTACAGTCAGGAACAGGTCACTACAGTCAGGAACAGGTCAGACAGGTCAGACTACAGTCAGGAACAGTCAGACTACAGTCAGGAACAGGTCACACTACAGTCAGGAACACAGGTCAGACTACAGTCAGGAACAGGTCAGACTACAGTCAGGAACAGGTCAGACTACAGTCAGGAACAGGTCAGACTACAGTCAGGAACAGGTCAGACTACAGTCAGGAACAGGTCACACTACAGTCAGGAACAGGTCACACTACAGTCAGGAACAGGTCACACTACAGTCAGGAACAGGTCAGACTACAGTCTGGAACAGGTCACACTACAGTCAGGAACAGGTCAGACTACAGTCAGGAACAGGTCAGACTACAGTCAGGAACAGGTCAGACTACAGTCAGGAACAGGTCAGACTACAGTCAGGAACAGGTCAGACTACAGTCAGGAACAGGTCAGACTACAGTCAGGAACAGGTCAGACTACAGTCAGGAACAGGTCACACTACAGTCAGGAACAGGTCAGACTACAGTCAGGAACAGGTCAGACTACGTCAGGAACAGGTCAGACTACAGTCAGGAACAGGTCACACTACAGTCAGGAACAGGTCACACTACAGTCAGGAACAGGTCAGACTACAGTCAGGAACAGGTCAGACTACAGTCAGGAACAGGTCAGACTACAGTCAGGAACAGGTCACACTACAGTCAGGAACAGGTCAGACTACAGTCAGGAACAGGTCACTACAGTCAGGAACAGGTCAGACTACAGTCAGGAACAGGTCAGACTACAGTCAGGAACAGGTCACACTACAGTCAGGAACAGGTCACACTACAGTCAGGAACAGGTCAGACTACAGTCAGGAACAGGTCAGACTACAGTCAGGAACAGGTCAGACTACAGTCAGGAACAGGTCAGACTACAGTCAGGAACAGGTCACACTACAGTCAGGAACAGGTCAGACTACAGTCAGGAACAGGTCACACTACAGTCAGGAACAGGTCAGACTACAGTCAGGAACAGGTCACACTACAGTCAGGAACAGGTCAGACTACAGTCAGGAACAGGTCAGACTACAGTCAGGAACAGGAACAGGTCAGACTACAGTCAGGAACAGGTCAGACTACAGTCAGGAACAGGTCAGACTACAGTCAGGAACAGGTCACACTACAGTCAGGAACAGGTCACACTACAGTCAGAACAGTCAGACAGGTCAGACTACAGTCAGGAACAGGTCAGACTACAGTCAGGAACAGGTCAGACTACAGTCAGGAACAGGTCAGACTACAGTCAGGAACAGGTCATACTACAGTCAGGAACAGGTCAGACTACAGTCAGGAACAGGTCAGACTACAGTCAGGAACAGGTCACACTACGGTCAGGAACAGGTCAGACTACGTCAGGAACAGGTCAGACTACAGTCTGGAACAGGTCAGACTACGTCAGGAACAGGTCACACTACAGTCAGGAACAGGTCAGACTACAGTCAGGAACAGGTCAGACTACGGTCAGGAACAGGTCACACTACAGTCAGGAACAGGTCAGACTACAGTCAGGAACAGGTCACACTACAGTCAGGAACAGGTCACACTACAGTCAGGAACAGGTCACACTACAGTCAGGAACAGGTCAGACAGGTCAGACTACAGTCAGGAACAGGTCAGACTACAGTCAGGAACAGGTCAGACTACAGTCAGGAACAGGTCATACTACAGTCAGGAACAGGTCAGACTACGTCAGGAACAGGTCATACTACAGTCAGGAACAGGTCAGACTACAGTCCTGGAACAGGTCAGACTACAGTCAGGAACAGGTCACTACAGTTCAGGAACAGGTCAGACTACAGTCAGGAACAGGTCAGACTACAG
>JAAKFY010001069.1:79479-84479 GCA_011823955.1 Dissostichus mawsoni
AAAGAGTCCTCTCCTGCTGATGTTCAGGTGTATATCAGTATGTAGTGTCTCTACTTTAAAGAGTCCTCTCCTGCTGATGTGCAGGTGTATATCAGTATGTAGTGTCTCTACTTTAAAGAGTCCTCTCCTGCTGATGTTCAGGTGTATATCAGTATGTAGTGTCTCTACTTTAAAGAGTCCTCTCCTGCTGATGTTCAGGTGTATATCAGTATGTAGTGTCTCTACTTTAAAGAGTCCTCTCCTGCTGATGTTCAGGTGTATATCAGTATGTAGTGTCCTCTACTTTAAAGAGTCCTCTCCTGCTGATGTTTCAGGTGTATATCAGTATGTATCTCTACTTTAAAGAGTCCTCTCCTGCTGATGTTCAGGTGTATATCAGTATGTATGTCTCTACTTTAAAGAGTCCTCTCCTGCTGATGTTCAGGTGTATATCAGTATGTAGTGTCTCTACTTTAAAGAGTCCTCTCCTGCTGATGTGCAGGTGTATATCAGTATGTAGTGTCTCTACTTTAAAGAGTCCTCTCCTGCTGATGTTCAGGTGTATATCAGTATGTAGTGTCTCTACTTTAAAGAGTCCTCTCCTGCTGATGTTCAGGTGTATATCAGTATGTAGTGTCTCTACTTTAAAGAGTCCTCTCCTGCTGATGTTCAGGTGTATATCAGTATGTAGTGTCTCTACTTTAAAGAGTCCTCTCCTGCTGATGTTCAGGTGTATATCAGTATGTAGTGTCCTCTACTTTAAAGAGTCCTCTCCTGCTGATGTTCAGTGTATATCAGTATGTAGTGTCTCTACTTTAAAGAGTCCTCTCCTGCTGATGTTCAGGTGTATTCAGTATGTAGTGTCTCTACTTTAAAGAGTCCTCTCCTGCTGATGTTCAGGTGTATATCAGTATGTAGTGTCCTCTACTTTAAAGAGTCCTCTCCTGCTGATGTTCAGTGTATATCAGTATGTAGTGTCTCTACTTTAAAGAGTCCTCTCCTGCTGATGTTCAGGTGTATATCAGTATGTAGTGTCTCTACTTTAAAGAGTCCTCTCCTGCTGATGTTCAGGTGTATATCAGTATGTAGTGTCTCTACTTTAAAGAGTCCTCTCCTGCTGATGTTCAGGTGTATTCAGTATGTAGTGTCTCTACTTTAAAGAGTCCTCTCCTGCTGATGTTCAGGTGTATATCAGTATGTAGTGTCTCCTTTAAAGAGTCCCTCCTCCTGCTGATGTTCAGGTGTATATCAGTATGTAGTGTCTCTACTTTAAAGAGTCCTCTCCTGCTGATGTTCAGGTGTATATCAGTATGTAGTGTCTCTACTTTAAAGAGTCCTCTCCTGCTGATGATCAGGTGTATATCATTATGTAGTGTCTCTACTTTAAAGAGTCCTCTCCTGCTGATGTTCAGGTGTATATCAGTATGTAGTGTCTCTACTTTAAAGAGTTCTCTCCTGCTGATGTTCAGGTGTATATCAGTATGTAGTGTCTCTACTTTAAAGAGTCCTCTCCTGCTGATGTTCAGGTGTATATCAGTATGTAGTGTCTCTACTTTTAAAGAGTCCTCTCCTGCTGATGTTCAGGTGTATATCAGTATGTAGTGTCTCTCTACTTTAAAGAGTCCTCTCCTGCTGATGTTCAGGTGTATATCAGTATGTAGTGTCTACTTTAAAGAGTCCTCTCCTGCTGATGTTCAGGTGTATATCAGTATGTAGTGTCTCTACTTTAAAGAGTCCTCTCCTGCTCATGTTCAGGTGTATATCAGTATTAGTGTCTCTACTTTAAGAGTCCTCTCCTGCTGATGTTCAGGTGTATATCGTATGTAGTGTCTCTACTTTAAGAGTCCTCTCCTGCTGATGTTCAGGTGTATATCAGTATGTAGTATCTCTACTTTAAAGAGTCCTCTCCTGCTGATGTTCAGGTGTATATCAGTATGTAGTGTCCTACTTTAAAGAGTCCTCTCCTGCTGATGTCAGGTGTATATCAGTATGTAGTGTCTCTACTTTAAAGAGTCCTCTCCTGCTGATGTGCAGGTGTATATCAGTATGTAGTGTCTCTACTTTAAAGAGTCCTCTCCTGCTGATGTTCAGGTGTATATCAGTATGTAGTGTCTCTACTTTAAAGAGTCCTCTCCTGCTGATGTTCAGGTGTATATCAGTTATGTAGTGTCTCTACTTTAAAGAGTCCTCTCCTGCTGATGTTCAGGTGTATATCAGTATGTAGTGTCTCTACTTTAAAGAGTCCTCTCCTGCTGATGTTCAGGTGTATATCAGTATGTAGTATCTCTACTTTAAAGAGTCCTCTCCTGCTGATGTTCAGGTGTATATCAGTATGTAGTGTCTCTACTTTAAAGAGTCCTCTCTGCTGATGTTCAGGTATATCAGTATGTAGTGTCTCTACTTTAAAGAGTCCTCTCCTGCTGATGTGCAGGTGTATATCAGTATGTAGTGTCTCTACTTTAAAGAGTCCTCTCCTGCTGATGTTCAGGTGTATATCAGTATGTATGTCTCTACTTTAAAGAGTCCCTCTCCTGCTGATGTTCAGGTGTATATCAGTATTAGTGTCTCTACTAAAGAGTCCTCTCCTGCTGATGTTCAGGTGTATATCAGTATGTTAGTGTCTCTACTTTAAAGAGTCCTCTCCTGCTGATGTTCAGGTGTATATCAGTATGTAGTGTCTCTACTTTAAAGAGTCCTCTCCTGCTGATGTTCAGGTGTATATCAGTATGTAGTGTCTCTACTTTAAAGAGTCCTCTCCTGCTGATGTTCAGGTGTATATCAGTATGTATGTCTCTACTTTAAAGAGTCTCTCCTGCTGATGTTCAGTGTATATCAGTATGTAGTGTCTCTACTTTAAAGAGTCCTCTCCTGCTGATGTTCAGGTGTATATCAGTATGTAGTGTCTCTACTTTAAAGAGTCCTCTCCTGCTGATGTTCAGGTGTATATCAGTATGTAGTGTCTCTACTTTAAAGAGTCCTCTCCTGCTGATGTTCAGGTGTATATCAGTATTAGTGTCTCTACTTTAAAGAGTCCTCTCCTGCTGATGTTCAGGTGTATGTCAGTATGTAGTGTCTCTACTTTAAAGAGTCCTTCCTGCTGATGTTCAGGTGTATATCAGTATGTAGTGTCTACTTTAAAGAGTCCTCTCCTGCTGATGTTCAGGTGTATATCAGTATGTAGTGTCTCTACTTTAAAGAGTCCTCTCCTGCTGATGTTCAGGTGTATATCAGTATGTAGTGTCTCTACTTTAAAGAGTCCTCTCTGCTGATGATCAGGTGTATATCAGTATGTAGTGTCTCTACTTTAAAGAGTCCTCTCCTGCTGATGTTCAGGTGTATATCAGTATGTAGTGTCTCTACTTTAAAGAGTCTCTCCTGCTGATGTTCAGGTGTATATCAGTATGTAGTGTCTCTACTTTAAAGAGTCCTCTCCTCTGCTGATGTTCAGGTGTATATCAGTATGTAGTGTCTCTACTTTAAAGAGTCCTCTCCTGCTGATGTTCAGGTGTATATCAGTATGTAGTGTCTCTACTTTAAAGAGTCCTCTCCTGCTGATGTTCAGGTGTATATCAGTATGTAGTGTCTCTACTTTAAAGAGTCCTCTCCTGCTGATGTTCAGGTGTATATCAGTATGTAGTGTCTCTACTTTAAAGAGTCCTCTCCTGCTGATGTTCAGGTGTATATCAGTATGTAGTGTCTCTACTTTAAAGAGTCCTCTCCTGCTGATGTTCAGGTGTATATCAGTATGTAGTGTCTCTACTTTAAAGAGTCCTCTCCTGCTGAGTTCAGGTGTATATCAGTATGTAGTGTCTCTACTTTAAAGAGTCCTCTCCTGCTGATGTTCAGGTGTATATCAGTATGTAGTGTCTCTACTTTAAAGAGTCCTCTCCTGCTGATGTTCAGGTGTATATCAGTATGTAGTGTCTCTACTTTAAAGAGTCCTCTCCTGCTGATGTTCAGGTGTATGTCAGTATGTAGTGTCTCTACTTTAAAGAGTCCTCTCCTGCTGATGTTCAGGTGTATATCAGTATGTAGTGTCTACTTTAAAGAGTCCTCTCCTGCTGATGTTCAGGTGTATATCAGTATGTAGTGTCTCTACTTTAAAGAGTTCCTCTCCTGCTGATGTTCAGGTGTATATCAGTATGTAGTGTCTCTACTTTAAAGAGTCCTCTCCTGCTGATGATCAGGTGTATATCAGTATGTAGGTCTCTACTTTAAAGAGTCCTCTCCTGCTGATGTTCAGGTGTATATCAGTATGTAGTGTCTCTACTTTAAAGAGTTCTCTCCTGCTGATGTTCAGGTGTATATCAGTATGTAGTGTCTCTACTTTAAAGAGTCCTCTCCTGCTGATGTTCAGGTGTATATCAGTATGTAGTGTCTCTACTTTAAAGAGTCCTCTCCTGCTGATGTTCAGGTGTATATCAGTATGTAGTGTCTCTACTTTAAAGAGTCCTCTCCTGCTGATGTTCAGGTGTATATCAGTATGTAGTGTCTCTACTTTAAAGAGTCCTCTCCTGATGATGTTCAGGTGTATATCAGTATGTAGTGTCTCTACTTTAAAGAGTCCTCTCCTGCTGATGTTCAGGTGTATATCAGTATGTAGTGTCTCTACTTTAAAGAGTCCTCTCCTGCTGATGTTCAGGTGTATATCAGTATGTAGTGTCTCTACTTTAAAGAGTCCTCTCCTGCTGATGTTCAGGTGTATATCAGTATGTAGTGTCTCTACTTTAAAGAGTCCTCTCCTGCTGATGTTCAGGTGTATATCAGTATGTAGTGTCTCTACTTTAAAGAGTCCTCTCCTGCTGATGTTCAGGTTATATCAGTATGTAGTGTCTCTACTTTAAAGAGTACTTAATCCGCTGCATAACGTTCAGAACACACACTTTATTATTCATGAGCTCAGTGAAGTCAGGGAGAGGCGCTGACGTCTCTTCTGCCTGAAGTCTGAAATCTCAGAGCAGCATATTGAAGATCTGCTGCTACCTGTGGAGAGGACAGGATCATCATCATCATCATCATCA
>JAAKFY010001069.1:89479-104877 GCA_011823955.1 Dissostichus mawsoni
GTTCCTTCTCTTGTTCCTTCTCGTGTTCCTTCTCATGTTCCTTCTCTTGTTCCCTCTCTTGTTCCTTCTCTGTTCCTTCTCTTGTTCCTTCTCTTGTTCCTTCTCTTGTTCCTTCTCTTGTTCCTTCTCGTGTTCCTTCTCATGTTCCTTCTCTTGTTCCTTCTCTTGTTCTTCTCTTGTTCCTTCTCTTGTTCCTTCTCTTGTTCCTTCTCTTGTTCCTTCTCGTGTTCCTTCTCGTGTTCCTTCTCATGTTCCTTCTCTTGTTCCCTCTCTTGTTCCTTCTCTTGTTCCTTCTCTTGTTCCTTCTCTTGTTCCTTCTCTTGTTCCTTCTCGTGTTCCTTCTCATGTTCCTTCTCTTGTTCCCTCTCTTGTTCCTTCTCTTGTTCCTTCTCTTTTCCTTCTCTTGTTCCTTCTCTTGTTCCTTCTCTTGTTCCTTCTCTTGTTCCTTCTCGTGTTCCTTCTCGTGTTCCTTCTCTTGTTCCTTCTCTTGTTCCTCTTGTTCCTTCTCTTGTTCCTTCTCGTGTTCCTTCTCATGTTTCCTTCTCTTGTTCCTTCTCTGTTTCCTTCTCTTTTCCTTCTCTTGTTCCTTCTCATGTTCCTTCTCTTGTTCCTTCTCTTGTTCCTTCTCTTGTTCCTTCTCGTGTTCCTTCTCATGTTCCTTCTCTTGTTCCTTCTCGTGTTCCTTCTCGTGTTCCCTCTCTTGTTCCTTCTCTTGTTCCTTCTCTTGTTCCTTCTCTTGTTCCTTCTCATGTTCCTTCTCTTGTTCCTTCTCTTGTTCCTTCTCTTGTTCCTTCTCATGTTCCTTCTCGTGTTCCTTCTCGTGTTCCCTCTCTTGTTCCTTCTCTTGTTCCTTCTCGTGTTCCTTCTCGTGTTCCCTCTCTTGTTCCTTCTCTTGTTCCTTCTCGTGTTCCCTCTCTTGTTCCTTCTCTTGTTCCTTCTCGTGTTCCTTCTCGTGTTCCTCTCTTGTTCCCTCTCATGTTCCTTCTCTTGTTCCTTCTCTTGTTCCTTCTCGTGTTCCCTCTCTTGTTCCTTCTCTTGTTCCTTCTCGTGTTCCCTCTCTTGTTCCTTCTCTTGTTCCTTCTCTTGTTCCTTCTCGTGTTCCTTCTCGTGTTCCCTCTCGTGTTCCTTCTCTGTTCCTTCTCTTGTTCCTTCTCGTGTTCCTTCTCGTGTTCCCTCTCTGTTCCTTCTCTTGTTCCTTCTCGTGTTCCTTCTCGGTTCCCTCTCTTGTTCCTTCTCTTGTTCCTTCTCTTGTTCCTTCTCGTGTTCCTTCTCATGTTCCTTCTCTTGTTCCCTCTCTTGTTCCTTCTCTTGTTCCTTCTCTTGTTCCTTCTCTTGTTCCTTCTCTTGTTCCTTCTCGTGTTCCTTCTCTTGTTCCTTCTCTTGTTCCTTCTCTTGTTCCTTCTCGTGTTCCTTCTCTTGTTCCTTCTCTTGTTCCTTCTCTTGTTCCTTCTCTTGTTCCTTCTCTTGTTCCTTCTCTTGTTCCTTCTCGTGTTCCTTCTCGTGTTCCTTCTCTGTTCCTTCTCTTGTTCCTTCTCTTGTTCCTTCTCTTGTTCCTTCTCTTGTTCCTTCTCGTGTTCCTTCTCATGTTCCTTCTCTTGTTCCCTCTCTTGTTCCTTCTCTTGTTCCTTCTCTTGTCCTTCTCTTTTCCTTCTCTTGTTCCTTCTCGTGTTCCTTCTCATGTTCCTTCTCTTGTTCCCTCTCTTGTTCCTTCTCTTGTTCCTTCTCTTGTTCCTTCTCTTGTTCCTTCTCTTGTTCCTTCTCTTGTTCCTTCCTGATTGAGGCCCAATAAGCAAATCTTCAGAACGTCTTTTGACCGTTCTGAAGAACCCATTTTCAGGAACCTGTTTTTGTTGAACGAACAGGATACTCACGGTTGGTCCGGCTGACGGTCTTCCGGATCTCCAGCTCTCCGTCCTTCAGGATGCAGGAAACCTCCGCCCCCCCGGCCCAGATCTCTGCAGGAACCTCCACCCGGACGCTGAGGACCCCCGCCTCTCCGGCAGAGAGGGTTCTGGGACTGAGAGTCTCGCCCTCCCCGTCCAGCTCCCAGTCCAGCCTGGCCCGACCCGGGTCATCCAGCCCCGAGGCAACACACACCAGTGGCACCGGGAGGGGGGGCGCGGGTGCTGGTCTGCAGGAAGCAGGAGGTCCACGGCCGGACTCTGCTGCACCGAGTCTGCACAGGAAGTTCATGTTTCATCAGCACAGTGACGGAAACACGCTGTTATAGGGTTTCATCTTTAGCACAATAAGCTGTGTTTATATCACAAACAACATTTCATCTCATTCTATCTTTAGCTCATCTTATTCTATCTAACTTGCACACACAGTTCCCTCCTCCTGCATCACCTGCACATTAGTCTTGCAACATTCTCCCGCACTATTTGTTTATTTTTAGTTTTATGTCATATATATTCATGTTTCCTGGTTGGAGGAGCCTCGGACTTCAGGTTCTCATTGTATAAATACACTGGAGCTACTGTGCATATGATGCTTAACTCTGTTTCCTTTTCTTCCTGAGAGGATTTATTCTGGAAACCTGAAATATTTAGCCTTCCGGTCTGCAGATAGTCTGCCCCTCTACGTCTGTCCTGTCTACAATAAAGGCCTCATTGACCACAGAGTACCCCAGCCTGTAAACCCTGCTTGTGTAATGTATGACGGACATGTGCATCTGTAGAAGGACTGCTCTTGTTTCACCTGTGACGGAGAGGGTGGAGCCGCCCCCCCCCAGCAGCATCGGCCCGTTGACAAAGACGCAGTAGTACCTGCCGGCGTCCTGCAGGGCGGCGCTGGAGATCTGCAGCTGACACACCGTCTCGTTCTGAGAAGAATACGTCTTCCTCAAGTTCATCCAGCTCACCTGGCCCACACGAAGCCACACCACCTGAGAGCAGACCCCCCCATCTCAGTGATGTCACAGATCAGGGTGACCTCTGACCCCGGGGTCACTCTCACAGAGGGGGGGGTCTGCACCAGCAAGGCCGCCGCACACACTGAGGAAACACACACAATGACCGTGAGAATCAGGGAGTGATCGTCCAGTCATGGGGGATGAAATGTCCTCCTATCGTCTTTTCCTTAACCTCTGAGGAACGTCATGGGGTTAAGGAATAGTGGTTAGGAGGAATCATCCGGAGAAGACACTGCAGAGCTTTGAGAATCCGACTGCACTCACACTATCCCACGGGTTTATGATGTGGGCAAACTGCAAAGGTTCTGTACAGTGGACTACAATAAGATAAAGAGTACCTCCTTCTACACTTTACACAAAGTGAAACAGCAAAGAAGACGGAAATGGTCAGAACTAACTACGACAAGGAATTACAAAATATAACTGAATATGTAAATAAATATAGATAGGGAAAATGATGACGAAGGCTGATCTCAAGTACAGTCCTCTCAACTTTCAACGAGGCGGAAATAAGACCTTTCTGTTTTCAACACATCGAGTGAAATCCTGCATTTAGAATGTTTCATGTGTAATGAGGATATCTTTCATGTTAGAGGCTGAGGATCGTGTGATCTGAGTGATAAGATGTCTTACGCAGAGACGCAGGAGAGGAAGCAGCTTCATGTCGACCTGACGGAGGGGAGAATACAAGGCTGCAGCTCCAGCGCCTTCAGAGACACACTGCATGCAGGTCATCTGCACACACACACACACACACACACACACAACACAACACACACACACACACACACACACACACACACATACAGAGACACACACACACACACACACACAACACACACACACACACACAGAGACACACACACACACACACACACAGAGACACACAGACACACACACAAGACACACACACACACACACACAGAGACACACACACACACACACAGAGACACACACACACACACAACACACAGAGACACACACACAACACACACACAGAACACACAACACACACACACAGAGACAAAACACACACACAAACACACACACACAAACAGAGAAACACACACACACACACACACAGAGACACACACACACAACACAACACACACAGACACACACACACACACACACAAGACACACAGACACACACACACACACAGAGACACACACACACAGAGACACACAGACACACACACACACACAGAGACACACACACACAGAGACACACCGCACACACACACACACACAGAGACACACACACACACACACAGAGACACACAGACACACACACACACACCACACACACACAGAGACACACACACACATAGACACACAGACACACACACACACAGAGACACACACACAGAGACACACAGACACACACACACACACACACACACAGAGACACACACACACATAGACACACAGACACACACACACACACAGAGACACACCACACACACACAGAGACACACAGACACACACACACACACACACACACACACACACACACACACACACACAGAGACACAGAGACACACACACACACACACACACACACACACACACACAGAAACACAGAGAGACACACACACACCAGAGAGACACACACACACAGAGACACACCGACACACACACACACACTCACACACACACACACACACACACACACACACACACACAGAGAGACACACCACACCCACACACACACCCACACACACACACACACACACACACTCACACAGACACAGACACAGAGACACACAGACACACACACACACACACACACACATACAGAGACACACAGACACACCACACACAGACACACACACACACACACACACACACAGAGACACACAGACACACACACACACACACACACACACACACACACACACACACAGAGACGCAGGAGAGGAAGCAGCTCCAGCGCCTTCAGAGACACACTGCACGCAGGTCATCTGCGCGCACACACACACACACACACACACACCACACACACACACACACACACACACACACACACAGAAACACAGAACACACACACACACACCACACACCCACACACACACACACACACACACACACTCACACAGACACAGAGAGAGAGCTGCAGCTTCAGCGCCTTCAGACTGCGACAGGAAGTGATTGTGCAACATCAGGTGAACAAAGTAGAACAACAACACAAACAACAACACAATGAATCACAAAGAGTGTGAGTGAACTCTGGAGAGACAGAGAAATGGGTCGTGGGACACATTTCAAACCAGACGGCATAACGTGGGTGAACAACATCTGTAGTGGCATCCAAGGTTTCCTTTCGCCCCTACAGAGCGGGCTGACGACACGCAATCCAGAGCAATAAGCAGCCGAAGGTTTTCAGTCAAAAATGTAATTTATTAACAAAAAGTATTGACTTAAATCGTCTCAAAATAACAAATCTAACTCAATATTTCGGCGATATACTTTCTTAATAAACTATACTTTGCAGTCCAATTTGCAACACTCATTTGAATATGAAGGAGTCTTTCTCTGTATCCCATTTGATTCCAAGTGCTCTTTCAATTGGCAGGTTTTCCCTGTCAAAGTCCAGATCCTTGAATAGCTTTGCTCTGTGATGCTCAGGTATACTTGCAAGCACTTCACGGTTGTTACAGACCCATTTGGTCAATGAGAAACCTCCTTTGGCGCATGCGTCTCTGAGGTCTCTGATAAGCTTAACAGCTTGTTCAACTGTGGCCACTGATTTGAGGCAATCATCAACGTAAAAGTTGGAATTGATTGTTTCAGTTACCTCTTCGTCGTACTTGAAGCTGTTGTCTTCTGCCACTTGTCTGAGAGCATAGTTAGCAATGCTAGGTGAGGACACAGCACCAAAGAGGTGGACCTTCATTCTATATGCCTCCAATGAATTTTCAGTGTCTCCATCTGGCCACCACAGAAACCTAAGGAAGTCTTTGTGCTCTCTCTGGACTTGCACTTGATAGAACATTGCCTCGATGTCCCCCATGAAAGCAATTTGTTCTTGGCGGAATCTAAGCAGAACTCCAATGAGAGTGTTCGCCAGGTCTGGACCTTGGAGAAGTTCCTTGTTAAGAGATGTGCCTTTGCATGATGCAGTGCAGTCAAACACAACTCTAAGTTTGCGCTTTTGTTGATGGTAAACACCGTGGTGAGGTATGTACCATATCTGTCCATCATTCCTGTTAAGCTGTTCTGGTGGCACTCTCTCTGCATAACCCTTTTTAACACATCCTCCATGAATGTTTTGTATTCCATGGCATATTCTGCATCCCTCTTAAACCTCTTTAGGAGATTTAGAGTACGTTGTTTTACTATTTCGTAGTTGTCAGGCATAACTATGTCCTTTTTTCGAAAAGGCAAGGGTAGGTGATAGTGTCCATCCTTGAGTTCTACTGAGCTTGATGCTATCTCCATGAACCTTTTGTCTTCACCTGACATTTCCTTCTTCTCTTCATAATCTTTTTCCGAGAAGTCCTGATTGTATTGTGTGATGAGGAGATCATTCAGGTTGGCTGCTGATATTCTGTTGACCATTGTGACCACAGGTCCGGATTCCACCGCAGTACAAGCGTTGAGTGGTCCATTTACCACCCATCCAAACACTGTCCTGACTGCATATGGTCCATTTCCTTGACTTCTTATTATGTCCCAAGGTTCCATTGCCTTAGGAACATCAACTCCTATTAGAAGCTCTATGTCAGCATCAATTTCTTTCAGCTGTATGTCACTTAGATAAGGCCATCTTTCCAGATCCTTTGGGTAGGTACATTTTCTTTTGAGACAGGAATCTTACTCTGTGTGTACACCTGAGGTAGGTCAAGGTAAGTACTGCCATCTAAATTCCTATCTCCAATCCTTTGAGTTCGTAACTCTTTACAAGTCTTTCCTGACCCATTGTTCGTAGAACGACTGTCGTTTTTCGTGATTTGGGATTCAGCTGTCTCATTAGATTCTCTGTGCAGAATGACGCTGAACTGCCGGGATCAAGAAAAGCATAGGTTGAGATAAACTTATCTCCTTTGTGAACCTTGACTCGAACAGGCACTATGGCTAGGGCACAATCCCTACCGGCCCCAGTAGCTTCACCAGCCGAGACAAGTGCACTGTTGACCCAAGCTCCTTTTGTTTCAGGAGGGGGAGGCTTTGTAGAAGTGGACTGTCAATGTGAAGTATTGTTGGGTGACTCTTTTGACACTTTTGACATGTCAGCCTTTTCCTACAGTTCCTGCTCAGATGACCCCTCATCAAACATCCAAAACAATAACCATTTATCTTCAAAAAGTCAACCTTTTCCTTGTGTGGATGATTTTTGAACTGATGGCAATCAGTCAGGCGCTTGCCTTTACAAAAGTAGCAAAAGAGGCAGGACTGCCCCCTTGTGGCTGTTTGAAGGTGCAACGCTGCTCTGTGTTTGATGGGCGGCGCTGCTCTCCTGATCACATGCTGCTGCGATGATGGTGGCGAAGCTGCTGCCTCTACTTTTAGGTGTTCTGTGGCTCATGGGTTGGCTCCTAGTGCCATCCTTGGGCTAGAGATGTGGCCATCCTGTATATCCCCAAATAATGGGTCCAGGAGTATTTTAGCTTGTTTTTCCATAAGCTCCACAAGGTCACGAAATCTAGCTCTCCTCTTTGTTCTCTGTAATATATCATAAGCCACTGTCCGCCATTTTTCTCGCAGTTTGTAAGGGAGTTTAGATATTATTGATCTTAGATTGGAAGGAATATCTAGTTCATCCATGTACTGTAAATCTTGCATAGCTTGCAGCATCCTCTTAAATACATTGCATATGCCTGAAGCGCTTTGCCATCATCCGGTCTAATTGATGTCCAGTTCATTGCCTTTTCCAAATAGGCGCTGGTTACTTTGATCTCGTCCCCAAAGTGCTCCTTTAATAGCTGCTTGGTTCTGTGTAGCCTCTTTGGGTATCCATATGCAGGCAGCTGCGAACGAGATCTTTGGGCTGGCCGGAAGTGTACTGGTCGAGAAAGTAGAGCCTGTCATGACTGCTAGCTGTTTTATCCTCGATAAGGTGTTTGAAAGCTCGCACAAAGGACTGATATTCAAGTGGATCACCATCAAACACTTTTATCTCCATTGTTGGTAACAAGGTAAGTTTTTGCTGCATAATGATGAGGTCAGCAATATCTCTCTGTCTCTGTATAACAGTGTCGAGGTTATCATGGGTTTTATTGCGTTGGGTGGAGCTATGCATTGTGGGCATTTTGAAAGGTCTAAACTGTGTTGTGGGTCGCTGAGGGCTGCGAAGATTAGTGACAGTCCTCTGAAGTGGTGTTTTAGGCACTGCACCCAATGGCATGAACTCCATGGCTGAGATTTCAGGATCCAAAGTGTCTGTGCTTCTTTCTTTGCTTTCCTCCAGATAAGCATTCATTCCATCTTGAATTTCATCATCCATTTGTTCCAGTTCCATTTGTTCCAGTTCCATTTGTTCCAGTTGTTTTCCAGTTCAGCTTTTAGTGTTCCAGTTGTAATAGCAGTGCATGTTTGTCCTTTAATCCAGCTGCTCTGGCTAACAGGGCAGCCTTCAGCAGACGCTCTTATACATGCTGAGGAGACTGAAGAGGCTTTTGAGCTCTTTGACTTGTGTGAAACATTAGAGATGCTGTCACGGGGATGAATCTTTGATTGTGCCATTTTTTCTCTTTTCCACACATCCACATCTTTCATACAATATTCAAAATGTGTCATTCTTGGCTCAAACAGTCCACATGATCCTCCTCTCCTCTTCCTCTGATAAAAGCTGTTGTACGGATTCATGAACACTGCACAAGTCACTTATATTTTGTTTAAACATCTCCAAAGCTTCATTCACATGTTCCACATTCCCATCATCCACAAGCAAGGCCTTCATTTCGTTCATTTCCTTGTGCATGCTCCTAGTTTCCCACTGCGGGAGGCTTTGAGTGATTTTAACAATGTTTCTGCGTCAGCAGAAGTCCTGGGATCGTCCGACATTATTTATTTATTTGTTTTTAGGCCGTGCGTAAAAGACGTTGCGCTCCTTTAATGAGTCTCACAGAGCACGCCTACTGGCTTCCTTCGTTGCACAAACAAATTCAATCACATTCTTTTCACAGACGATCCACAGGTATTTACATTCCTCCTCCAACGTGCATCGCCGTTATGATTTCCTGTTAGGTTTCAGGTTTCTTTACCGACTTCATCTCAGAGGCTTCATCTCCCATGAGTGTCTGTGAGAGGTGAGTGTCTGTGAGGTGATCTGTGGAGAGGTGAGTGTCTGTGGAGAGGTGAGTGTCTGTGGAGAGGTGAGTGTCTGTGAGGTGAGTGTCTGTGGAGAGGTGAGTGTCTGAGGAGAGGTGAGTGTCTGTGAGGTGAGTGTCTGTGAGGTGAGTGTCTGAGGAGAGGTGAGTGTCTGTGGAGAGGTGAGTGTCTGTGGAGAGGTGAGTGTCTGAGAGGTGAGTGTCTGTGAGGTGAGTGTCTGAGAGGTGAGTGTCTGAGAGGTGAGTGTCTGAGAGGTGAGTGTCTGAGAGGTGAGTGTCTGAGAGGTGAGTGTCTGAGAGGTGAGTGTCTGAGAGGTGAGTGTCTGAGGAGAGGTGAGTGTCTGAGAGGTGAGTGTCTGTGAGGTGAGTGTCTGAGAGGTGAGTGTCTGAGAGGTGAGTGTCTGAGAGGTGAGTGTCTGAGAGGTGAGTGTCTGAGAGGTGAGTGTCTGAGAGGTGAGTGTCTGAGGAGAGGTGAGTGTCTGAGAGGTGAGTGTCTGAGAGGTGAGTGTCTGAGGAGAGGTGAGTGTCTGAGAGGTGAGTGTCTGTGGAGAGGTGAGTGTCTGTGGAGAGGTGAGTGTCTGAGAGGTGAGTGTCTGAGGAGAGGTGAGTGTCTGAGAGGTGAGTGTCTGTGGAGAGGTGAGTGTCTGTGGAGAGGTGAGTGTCTGAGGAGAGGTGAGTGTCTGAGGAGAGGTGAGTGTCTGAGGAGAGGTGAGTGTCTGAGGAGAGGTGAGTGTCTGAGGAGAGGTGAGTGTCTGTGGAGAGGTGAGTGTCTGTGGAGAGGTGAGTGTCTGAGGAGAGGTGAGTGTCTGAGGAGAGGTGAGTGTCTGTGGAGAGGTGAGTGTCTGTGGAGAGGTGAGTGTCTGAGGAGAGGTGAGTGTCTGTGGAGAGGTGAGTGTCTGTGGAGAGGTGAGTGTCTGAGGAGAGGTGAGTGTCTGAGGAGAGGTGAGTGTCTGTGGAGAGGTGAGTGTCTGAGAGGTGAGTGTCTGAGGAGAGGTGAGTGTCTGAGGAGAGGTGAGTGTCTGTGGAGAGGTGAGTGTCTGAGGAGAGGTGAGTGTCTGTGGAGAGGTGAGTGTCTGAGGAGAGGTGAGTGTCTGAGGAGAGGTGAGTGTCTGAGAGGTGAGTGTCTGAGGAGAGTGGTGTCTGTGGAGAGGTGAGTGTCTGAGAGGTGAGTGTCTGTGGAGAGGTGAGTGTCTGAGAGGTGAGTGTCTGTGGAGAGGTGAGTGTCTGAGGAGAGGTGAGTGTCTGAGGAGAGGTGAGTGTCTGAGGAGAGGTGAGTGTCTGTGGAGAGGTGAGTGTCTGAGGAGAGGTGAGTGTCTGAGGAGAGGTGAGTGTCTGGGGAGAGGTGAGTGTCTGTGGAGAGGTGAGTGTCTGTGGAGAGGTGAGTGTCTGTGGAGAGGTGAGTGTCTGTGGAGAGGTGAGTGTCTGAGGAGAGGTGAGTGTCTGAGGAGAGGTGAGTGTCTGTGGAGAGGTGAGTGTCTGGGGAGAGGTGAGTGTCTGTGGAGAGGTGAGTGTCTGTGGAGAGGTGAGTGTCTGTGGAGAGGTGAGTGTCTGTGGAGAGGTGAGTGTCTGGGGAGAGGTGTCTGTGGAGAGGTGAGTGTCTGTGAGAGGTGAGTGTCTGAGGAGAGGTGAGTGTCTGAGGAGAGGTGAGTGTCTGAGGAGAGGTGAGTGTCTGTGGAGAGGTGAGTGTCTGAGGAGAGGTGAGTGTCTGTGGAGAGGTGAGTGTCTGTGGAGAGGTGAGTGTCTGAGGAGAGGTGAGTGTCTGAGGAGAGGTGAGTGTCTGTGGAGAGGTGAGTGTCTGAGGAGAGGTGAGTGTCTGAGGAGAGGTGAGTGTCTGAGGAGAGGTGAGTGTCTGTGGAGAGGTGAGTGTCTGAGGAGAGGTGAGTGTCTGAAGAGAGGTGAGTGTCTGAGAGGTGAGTGTCTGAGGAGAGGTGAGTGTCTGTGGAGAGGTGATTGTCTGAGAGGTGAGTGTCTGTGGAGAGGTGAGTGTCTGTGGAGAGGTGAGTGTCTGTGGAGAGGTGAGTGTCTGAGGAGAGGTGAGTGTCTGAGGAGAGGTGAGTGTCTGTGGAGAGGTGAGTGTCTGAGAGGTGAGTGTCTGAGGAGAGGTGAGTGTCTGAGGAGAGGTGAGTGTCTGTGGAGAGGTGAGTGTCTGAGGAAAGGTGAGTGTCTGAGAGGTGAGTGTCTGAGGAGAGGTGAGTGTCTGAGGAGAGGTGAGTGTCTGAGAGGTGAGTGTCTGAGGAGAGGTGAGTGTCTGAGAGGTGAGTGTCTGTGGAGAGGTGAGTGTCTGAGGAGAGGTGAGTGTCTGAGGAGAGGTGAGTGTCTGAGAGGTGAGTGTCTGGGTGGAGAGGTGAGTGTCTGAGAGGTGAGTGTCTGTGGAGAGGTGAGTGTCTGAGGAGAGGTGAGTGTCTGAGGAGAGGTGAGTGTCTGAGGAGAGGTGAGTGTCTGAGAGAGGTGAGTGTCTGTGGAGAGGTGAGTGTCTGTGAGGTGAGTGTCTGTGAGGTGAGTGTCTGTGGAGAGGTGAGTGTCTGAGGAGAGGTGAGTGTCTGAGGAGAGGTGAGTGTCTGAGGAGAGGTGAGTGTCTGAGGAGAGGTGAGTGTCTGAGGAGAGGTGAGTGTCTGTGAGGTGAGTGTCTGAGAGGTGAGTGTCTGTGGAGAGGTGAGTGTCTGTGAGGTGAGTGTCTGAGGAGAGGTGAGTGTCTGTGGAGAGGTGAGTGTCTGTGGAGAGGTGAGTGTCTGTGAGGTGAGTGTCTGAGGAGAGGTGAGTGTCTGTGGAGAGGTGAGTGTCTGTGAGGTGAGTGTCTGTGGAGAGGTGAGTGTCTGAGGAGAGGTGAGTGTCTGTGAGGGTGAGTGTCTGTGAGGTGAGTGTCTGAGGAGAGGTGAGTGTCTGTGGAGAGGTGAGTGTCTGTGGAGAGGTGAGTGTCTGTGAGAGGTGAGTGTCTGAGAGGTGAGTGTCTGTGGAGAGGTGAGTGTCTGTGGAGAGGTGAGTGTCTGTGGAGAGGTGAGTGTCTGAGGAGAGGTGAGTGTCTGAGAGGTGAGTGTCTGAGGAGAGGTGAGTGTCTGAGAGGTGAGTGTCTGTGGAGAGGTGAGTGTCTGAGAGGTGAGTGTCTGAGGAGAGGTGAGTGTCTGTGGAGAGGTGAGTGTCTGAGAGGTGAGTGTCTGAGGAGAGGTGAGTGTCTGAGGAGAGGTGAGTGTCTGAGGAGAGGTGAGTGTCTGAGGAGAGGTGAGTGTCTGTGAGAGGTGAGTGTCTGGGAGAGGTGAGTGTCTGTGGAGAGGCGAGTGTCTGTGAGAGGTGAGTGTCTGAGAGGTGAGTGTCTGAGGAGAGGTGAGTGTCTGAGAGGTGAGTGTCTGTGGAGAGGTGAGTGTCTGAGAGGTGAGTGTCTGAGGAGAGGTGAGTGTCTGAGAGGTGAGTGTCTGTGGAGAGGTGAGTGTCTGAGAGGTGAGTGTCTGAGGAGAGGTGAGTGTCTGAGAGGTGAGTGTCTGAGAGGTGAGTGTCTGTGGAGAGGTGAGTGTCTGAGAGGTGAGTGTCTGAGGAGAGGTGAGTGTCTGAGAGGTGAGTGTCTGTGGAGAGGTGAGTGTCTGAGGAGAGGTGAGTGTCTGAGGAGAGGTGAGTGTCTGTGGAGAGGTGAGTGTCTGTGGAGAGGTGAGTGTCTGAGAGGTGAGTGCTGAGGAGAGGTGAGTGTCTGTGAGAGGTTAGTGTCTGTGGAGAGGTGAGTGTCTTGGAGAGGTGAGTGTCTGTGGAGAGGTGAGTGTCTGTGGAGAGGTGAGTGTCTGAGAGGTGAGTGTCTGAGGGAGGTGAGTGTCTGAGGAGAGGTGAGTGTCTGAGGAGAGGTGAGTGTGAGGAGAGGTGAGTGTCTGAGGAGAGGTGAGTGTCTGTGGAGAGGTGAGTGTCTGAGGAGAGGTGAGTGTCTGAGGAGAGGTGAGTGTCTGAGGAGAGGTGAGTGTCTGTGGAGAGGTGAGTGTCTGAGGAGAGGTGAGTGTCTGTGGAGAGGTGAGTGTCTGAGGAGAGGTGAGTGTCTGAGGAGAGGTGAGTGTCTGAGAGGTGAGTGTCTGTGGAGAGGTGAGTGTCTGAGAGGTGAGTGTCTGTGGAAAGGTGAGTGTCTGAGAGGTGAGTGTCTGTGGAGAGGTGAGTGTCTGTGGAGAGGTGAGTGTCTGAGAGGTGAGTGTCTGTGGAGAGGTGAGTGTCTGAGGAGAGGTGAGTGTCTGTGGAGAGGTGAGTGTCTGAGGAGAGGTGAGTGTCTGAGGAGAGATGAGTGTCGAGAGGTGAGTGTCTGAGGAGAGGTGAGTGTCTGTGGAGAGGTGAGTGTCTGTGGACAGGTGAGTGTTGTGGAGAGGTGAGTGTCTGTGGAGAGGTGAGTGTCTGTGAGAGGTGAGTGTCTGTGGAGAGGTGAGTGTCTGAGAGGTGAGTGTCTGAGGAGAGGTGAGTGTCTGTGGACAGGTGAGTGTCTGAGGAGAGGTGAGTGTCTGAGAGGTGAGTGTCTGAGGAGAGGTGAGTGTCTGAGGAGAGGTGAGTGTCTGAGAGGTGAGTGTCTGAGAGGAGTGGAGAGGTGAGTGTCTGAGAGGTGAGTGTCTGAGAGGTGAGTGTCTGAGAGGTGAGTGTCTGAGAGGTGAGTGTCTGAGAGGTGAGTGTCTGTGAGAGGTGAGTGTCTGAGAGGTGAGTGTCTGAGAGGTGAGTGTCTGTGGAGAGGTGAGTGTCTGAGAGGTGAGTGTCTGAGAGGTGAGTGTCTGTGGAGAGGTGAGTGTCTGAGGAGAGGTGAGTGTCTGTGGAGAGTGAGTGTCTGAGAGGTGAGTGTCTGAGGAGAGGTGAGGTCTGAGAGGTGAGTGTCTGAGAGGTGAGTGTCTGTGGAGAGGTGAGTGTCTGAGAGGTGAGTGTCTGTGGAGAGGTGAGTGTCTGAGAGGTGAGTGTCTGAGAGGTGAGTGTCTGAGAGTGAGTGTCTGAGAGGAGGAGAGGTGAGTGTTGAGAGGTGAGTGTCTGAGAGGTGAGTGTCTGAGAGGTGAGTGTCTGAGAGGTGAGTGTCTGTGGAGAGGTGAGTGTCTGAGGAGAGGTGAGTGTCTGTGGAGAGGTGAGTGTCTGAGAGGTGAGTGTCTGAGAGGTGAGTGTCTGAGAGGTGAGTGTCTGAGAGGTGAGTCTGAGAGGTGAGTGTCTGTGGAGAGGTGAGTGTCTGAGGAAGGTGAGTGTCTGAGAGGTGATGTCTGAGGAGAGGTGAGTGTCTGAGAGGTGAGTGTCTGAGAGGTGAAGTGTCTGAGGAGAGGGAGTGTCTGTGGAGAGGTGAGTGTCTGAGAGTGTGAGTGTCTGAGGAGAGGTGAGTGTCTGTGGAGAGGTGAGTGTCTGAGAGGTGAGTGTCTGAGAGGTGAGTGTCTGAGGAGAGGTGAGTGTCTGTGGAGAGGTGAGTGTCTGAGAGGTGAGTGTCTGAGAGGTGAGTGTCTGTGAGAGGTGAGTGTCTGAGAGGTGAGTGTCTGAGAGGTGAGTGTCTGAGAGGTGAGTGTCTGAGAGGTGAGTGTCTGAGGAGAGGTGAGTGTCTGAGAGGTGAGTGTCTGAGAGGTGAGTGTCTGAGGAGAGGTGAGTGTCTGAGAGGTGAGTGTCTGAGAGGTGAGTGTCTGAGAGGTGAGTGTCTGAGAGGTGAGTGTCTGAGAGGTGAGTGTCTGAGAGGTGAGTGTCTGAGAGGTTAGTGTCTGTGGAGAGGTGAGTGTCTGTGGAGAGGTGAGTGTCTGTGGAGAGTGAGTGTCTGAGAGGTGAGTGTCTGAGGAGAGGTGAGTGTCTGAGGAGAGGTGAGTGTCTGAGGAGAGGTGAGTGTCTGTGGAGAGGTGAGTGTCTGAGGAGAGGTGAGTGTCTGTGGAGAGGTGAGTGTCTGAGGAGAGGTGAGTGTCTGAGGAGAGGTGAGTGTCTGAGAGGTGAGTGTCTGTGGAGAGGTGAGTGTCTGTGGAGAGGTGAGGTCTGTGGAGGTTAGTGTCTGTGGAGAGGTGAGTGTCTGTGGAGAGGTGAGTGTCTGTGGAGAGGTGAGTGCTGAGAGGTGAGTGTCTGAGGAGAGGTGAGTGTCTGAGGAGAGGTGAGTGTCTGAGGAGAGGTGAGTGTCTGAGAGGTGAGTGTCTTGGAGAGGTGAGTGTCTGTGGAAAGGTGAGTGTCTGAGAGGTGAGTGTCTGTGAGAGGTGTGTCTGTGGAGAGGTGAGTGTCTGAGAGGTGAGTGTCTGTGGAGAGGTGAGTGTCTGTGGAGAGGTGAG
>JAAKFY010001069.1:105877-148377 GCA_011823955.1 Dissostichus mawsoni
ACGATTGGTTCACATCAATCGACCTGAAAGACGCGTATTTTCACATCCCAGTATATTATCCACACAGGAAATATCTGAGGTTCGCTTTTCAGGGTGTCTGTTACGAGTACAGAGTGCTTCCCTTCGGTCTGTCTCTCAGCCCACGGGTGTTTGTGCGATGTACGGAAGCAGCGATAGCCCCGTTAAGACAACAGGGTATTCGCCTGGCAACCTATTTAGACGACTGGCTCCTTCTGGCACAGTCGGAGCAGGAGGCTATTATGCAGACGAATATCCTCATGAAACACCTGCTCGACCTGGGTTTTGTAATAAACACAGAAAAGAGCATGTTGTCCCCAGCCCAGTCTGTGCTCTTCCTGGGCTTACGTCTGAGCTCGGTACCCTTCACAGCCCGCCTGTCAGCGGAGAGAGTGAGAGCCTTCAGGGCTTGCCTCGCTCATTTCCAGCCACGCAAATATGTTCTCTTCAGATCATGTCTGCGGTTACTGGGGCTCATGGCGTCAGCCATCCTAGTAGTACGTCTGGGCCGCTTACACATGAGGGAATTTCAGCGCTGGGTAGCTGCCCTCAGACTAAACCCCGCGCGTCATGGCGCGCGGAGAGTGATGGTCACTGTGCACTGCGTAACGGCGCTACGCCACTGGCTGCACCCGACTTTCCTGGTGCGAGGCGTGCCTATGGGTGCTGTCCTATCGCGGAAGGTGGTCACCACGGACGCATGTCTGACGGGCTGGGGGGGCATATACGAAGGTCGACCTGTGAGGGGTCTCTGGAGCAGAGACCTCCAACGGTCACACATAAATTATCTGGAGCTCTTAGCGGTGTTTCTCACCCTAAGACGCTTTCTGCCTTTTCTCAGGGGACATCATGTCCTCGTGAGGACAGACAACACGACCACAATATCGTATATAAACCGCCAAGGGGGTTTGCGTTCTCTCCAGTTACACATGCTGGCACGCAAACTGATCTTATGGAGCTGCGGACGTCTCCTCTCTCTGAGAGCGACACACGTACCGGGAGTGATGAACCTCGGGGCAGATCTGCTGTCCAGAGGTGCACCACTATACGCAGACTGGACTCTACATCCAACGATTGTGAGTCAGCTGTGGGTGCGTTACGGCCGGGCCGCGGTAGATCTGTTCGCATCAAAAGAAAATGCTCAATGTCAGCTGTTCTTTTCAATGCGCGATCTAAACGCACCGTTAGGCGTGGACGCGCTCGCACACGTTTGGCCCCCGGCCCTTCTGTACGCGTTCCCACCCCTGGCTCTAATACCTCCAACTCTGGCCAGAGTGAGAGAACAACGCCACACACTGATCCTGATAGCTCCACACTGGCCTGCAATGTACTGGCTGGCGGAGATATATCAGCTGCTGTGCGGACAGCCGTGGCAGCTCCCGCTACGCAGGGACATACTATCTCAGGCGGGGGGGATGATTTTTCACCCACACCCAGAGCGCCTGGCGCTATGGGCCTGGCCCGTGAGTGGTATAACCTGAGTACAGTGGGGCTCCCTCAGAAAGTGATAAACACTATTCAGAGTGCAAGGGCTTCCTCCACCAGGTCTCTCTATGACTGTAAGTGGAGGGTGTTTGAGGAGTGGTGTCTTCAAAAGAAACACATCTCTTTTCAATGCCCTGTCGGTGTGATTCTATCATTTCTACAGGATCTGATTGATAAACACAGAGCTTTCTCCACGATCAAAGTGTACCTGGCTGCTATTGCCGCATGCCATGTGGGCTTTGGGGGAAAGACGGCTAGCCAACATCCCTTGGTCTGCCGTTTTATGAAAGGGGCTCGCCGGCTCCTCCCCGTTTCCAGGTCACTGGTGCCCCTGTGGGACTTGACAGTGGTTTTAGATGGGCTCGCTCGAGCTCCATTTGAACCCCTGGAAGACGCTGACATGAAGCACCTGTCACTGAAGACAGTGTTGTTACTGGCTCTGGCATCTGCCAAACGAGTCAGTGATATTCACGCGCTCTCTGTGCATCCTTCGTGTACTCAGTTTGCCCCGGGGCAAACGAGAGTATTGCTGAAGCCCAACCCGGCCTTTGTGCCTAAGGTGGTTGGCTCATGCACTCCCATTGACCTTGAGGCATTTCCTTCACCGCTAGGTTCCTCTGGGAACAGCGGCCGAATTTGCTTTGCCCAGTTCGTGCTTTGCGCACTTATATGGACAGGTCGAAAGAGTTTCGGTGCAATGACCAACTCTTTGTATCTTGGGCTAACCCTCATAAGGGCAAGCCCGTTACCAGGCAACGGCTCTCCCACTGGATTGTGGAGGCGATAGCTCTGGCTTATACGAGTCAGGGTTTGCAGGCACCAACGGGCCTGCGCGCTCATTCTACTCGTGGATTGGCTACATCCTGGGCTTTGTTCAAGGGTGTTTCCATTCAAGACATTTGTGCAGCAGCGAGCTGGTCCTCGCCGCTCACTTTTGTCCGCTTTTACAGGCTAGATGTTTCTGCTCCAAGTGTGGCCCGCGCAGTGCTGGGCCCCGTATTGGGACAGGGTTCTACCTGTTAAGTTCTGTTTTTGTGTTGGTGATTTTCGAGATAAGCATGTCTGGCAATGCGGGAGTCTCAATATCCCATAGTGAGACATCGAACGGAGTGTTATGAATGAGAACTATAGGTTACTTACGTAACCCCAGTTCTCAGAGTAACATGAAGTGAGATGTCTCACCTGACGGCCCTTCTTGCTGAGGCGAAGCGAGAAGAGGTGCTTATTTTGAATGACGCCTGCGTCGTGGCGCAAGCTACTTATAGGGTTGGTGGATTCCCTGACGTTGGCGTCAAGATCACCAGCCAATCAGGATTGGCGTAATGAGATTGATGCTTCTGGTGCATACGCGTTGAGGCGCATCCCATAGTGAGACATCTCACTTCATGTTACTCTGAGAACTGGGGTTACGTAAGTAACCTATAGACTCCGCCCCTCACTCTCTGACTCTGTGGCAGAAACTCTCATACACGCCTTCATCACATCTCGTCTGGACTACTGCAATGGAGTCCTGTCCGGGGTTCCCAGCAAAACCCTGGCCAGGCTCCAATATGTCCAGAACTCTGCCGCCAGGCTTCTCACCCGCACCAAGCCATGGAACATATCACCCCCACCCTCATCCACCTCCACTGGCTGCCGGTCAAGTCCGGATTCATTACAAAACACTCCTCCTCACGTACAAGTCCCTCCATACCCTCGCCCCCCAGTACTTAACAGACCTCCTGCATCCCTACACCCCCTCTCGGAGTCTGCGGTCCTCAGACACGGGCCTGCTCTCCATCCCCGCTCTCGCCTTTGTACTGTGGGTGACAGGGCGTTCAATGTTGCGGCCCCCACCCTCTGGAATGCACTTCCTGCCGTGATCCGGAACGCTGCCTCACTGGACATCTTCAAATCCTCTCTGAAAACACACCTGTTCACCACTGCCTTCGGACCCTAGTCCTTTCCTGGTGCCCCAGCTTCTTTATTTTATTTTTTTGTTTTTGTTTTGTTTGCTCCTCATTGTCTGTTTTTGTTGTCTGTCCACCTTGTACAGCGACCTCGGGTTCCTTGAAAGGCGCTTTATAAATTCCATTTATTATTATTATTATTACTGTAGTGACACACTGTAGTGACACACTGTAGGACACACTGTAGTGACACACTATAGTGACACACTGTAGTAACACACTGTAGTGACACACTGTAGTGACACACTGTAGTGACACACTGTAGTGACACACTGTAGTAACACACTGTAGTGACACACTGTAGTGACACACTGTAGTAACACACTGTAGTAACACACTGTAGTAACACACTATAGTGACACACTGTAGTGACACACTGTAGTGACACACTGTAGTGACACACTATAGTGACACACTGTAGTAACACACTGTAGTGACACACTGTAGTGACACACTGTAGTGACACACTGTAGTGACACACTGTAGTAAACACACTGTAGTGACACTGTAGTAACACACTGTAGTGACACACTGTAGTGACACACTGTAGTGACACACTGTAGTGACACACTATAGTAACACACTGTAGTAACACACATAGTAACAAACTATAGTAACACACTATAGTAACACACTGTAGTAAACACACTATAGTAACACACTATAGTAACACACTGTAGTGACACACTATAGTAACACTATAGTAACAGACTATAGTGACACACATAGTAACACACTGTAGTAACACACTACAGTAACACACTTTAGTAACACACTATAGTAACACACTGTAGTGACACACTGTAGTAACACACTATAGTAACACACTGTAGTGACACACTATAGTAACACACTGTAGTAACACACTATAGTAACACACTGTAGTAACACAATAGTAAACACACTATAGTAACACACTATAGTAACACACTGTAGTAACACACTGTAGTAACACACTGTAGTAACACACTATAGTAACACACATAGTAACACACTATAGTAACACACTATAGTAACACACTATAGTAACACACTGTAGTGACACACTATAGTAACACACTATAGTAACACACTATAGTAACACACTGTAGTAATACACTATAGTAACACACTGTAGTAATACACTATAGTAACACACTGTAGTAACACACTGTAGTGACACACTGTAGTAACACACTATAGTAACACACTGTAGTGACACACTGTAGTAACACACTATAGTAACACACTGTAGTGACACACTATAGTAACACACTGTAACACACTATAGTAACACACTGTAGTAACACACTATAGTAACACACTGTAGTGACACACTATAGTAACACACTGTAGTAACACACTATAGTAACACACTATAGTAACACACTATAGTAACACACTGTAGTAACACACTATAGTAACACACTATAGTAACACACCGTAGTAACACACTATAGTAACACACTTAGTAACACACTATAGTAACACACATAGTAACACACTATAGTGACACATAGTAACACACTGTAGTGACACACTATAGTAACACACTATAGTAACACACTATAGTAACACATAGTAACACACTGTAGTAACACACTGTAGTAACACATATAGTAACACACTGTAGTAACACACTGTAGGACACACTATAGTGACACACTATAGTGACACACTATAGAAACACTATATAACACACTGTAGTAACACACTGTAGTGACACACTATAGTAACACACTATAGTGACACACTATAGTAACACACTATAGTGACACACTATAGTAACCACTATAGTGACACACTGTAGTGACACACTATAGTAACACACTGTAGTAACACACTGTAGTAACACACTATAGTAACACACTATAGTAACACACTGAGTAACACACTATAGTGACACACTATAGTAACACACTATAGTGACACACTATAGTAACACACTATAGTGACACACTATAGTAACACACTATAGTAACACACTGTAGTACACACTATAGTAACACACTATAGTAACACACTGTAGTAACACACTGTAGTAACACACTATAGTAACACACTATAGTAACACACTATAGTAACACACTATAGTAACACACTGTAGTAACACACTATAGTAACACACTATAGTAACACACTGTAGTAACACACTATAGTAACACACTATAGTAACACACTATAGTAACACACTGTAGTAACACACTATAGTAACACACTATAGTAACACACTATAGTAACACACTATAGTAACACACTGTAGTAACAAACTATAGTAACACACTATAGTAACACACTATAGTAACACACTGTAGTAACACACTATAGTAACACCATATAGTAACACACTATAGTAACACACTATAGTAACACACTGTAGTAACACACTGTAGTAACAAACTATAGTAACACACTATAGTAACACACTATAGTAACACACTGTAGTAACACACTGTAGTAACACACTGTAGTAACACACTATAGTAAACACTATAGGTAACACACTATAGTAACACACTGTAGTAACACACTATAGTAACACACTGTAGTAACAAACTATAGTAACACACTATAGTAACACACTATAGTAACACACTATAGTAACCAACTATAGTAACACACTATAGTAACACACTATAGTAACACACTATAGTAACACACTGTAGTAACACACTGTAGTAACAAACTATAGTAAACACACTATAGTAACACACTATAGGTAACACACTATAGTAACACACTATAGTAACACACTATAGTAACACACTATAGTAACACACTGTAGTAACACACTGTAGTAACACACTATAGTAACACACTATAGTAACACACTATAGTAACACACTGTAGTAACACACTATAGTAACACACTGTAGTAACACACTATAGTAACACACTATAGGTAACACACTATAGTAACACACTGTAGTAACACACTATAGTAACACACTGTAGTAACAAACTATAGTAACACACTATAGTAACACACTATAGTAACACACTGTAGTAACACACTATAGTAACACACTATAGTAACACACTATAGTAACACACTATAGTAACACACTTAGTAACACACTATAGTAACACACGTAGAACAACTATAGTAACACACTATAGTAACACACTATAGTAACACACTGTAGTAACACACTATAGTAACACACTATAGTAACACACTATAGTAACACACTATAGTAACACACTATAGTAACACACTATAGTAACACACTATAGTAACACACGTAGTAACACTATAGTAACACACTATAGTAACACACTATAGTAACCACTATAGTAACACACTGTAGTAACACACTATAGTAACACACTATAGTAACACACTATAGTAACACACTATAGTAACACACTATAGTAACACACTATAGTAACACACTGTAGTAACAAACTATAGTAACACACTATAGTAACACACTATAGTAACACACTGTAGTAACACTATAGTAACACACTATAGTAACACACTATAGTAACACACTATAGTAACACACTGTAGTAAACACTATAGTAACACACTATAGTAACACACTGTAGTAACAAACTATAGTAACACACTATAGTAACACACTGTAGTAACAAACTATAGTAACACACTATAGTAACACTATAGTAACACACTATAGTAACACACTATAGTAACACACTGTAGTAACACACTATAGTAACACACTATAGTAACACACTGTAGTAACACACTATAGTAACACACTGTAGTAACACACTATAGTAACACACTATAGTAACACACTATAGTAACACACTGTAGTAACACACTATAGTAACACACTGTAGTACACACCATAGTGTGTTAACTATAGTAACACACTATAGTAACACACTATAGTAACACACTATAGTAACACATATAGTAAACCACTGTAGTAACACACTATAGTAACACACTGTAGTAACACACTATAGTAACACACTGTAGTAAACACACTGTAGTAACACACTATAGTAACACACTATAGTAACACACTGTAGTAACACACTATAGTAACAACACTATAGTAACACACTATAGTAACACACTGCAGTTTAACAACTGACAAATCAGTCGCCATCAGTGTGTGTGCGTGTGTATATCAGTGTGTGTGTGTGTACCAGTGTGTGTGTTTGTGTTTGTGTGTGTGTGTGTGTATATCAGTGTGTCTGTGTGTGTGGTGTGGTGTGTGTGGTGTGTGTGTGTGTGTGTGTGTGTGTGTGTGTATCAGTGTGTGTTGATGCTGCAGCATGAGATCAGTTCTGTGACGACTCTGAAGAACCTCGTCATGGTTCACCTTCTCCTCCTGACTGTAGTCCAGAGACACCTGCACACACACACACACGCACACGCACAGCACACACACACACGCACACACACACACACACACGCACACGACACGCACACGCACACGCACACGACACACACACACACGCACACGCACACGCACACGCACACGCACACGCACACGCAACACACACACACACACACGCACACGCACGCACACACACACACACACACACACACACACACACACACACACTCTAATAGCTGATATAGGAGGTGTGTAAAGGTGTGTTAGTGTTTAAAGTCTGACCATGTTTGTGATGAGTGACAGGCCGAGGACCCTCAGCCCGCAGTGCTTCGCCACGTCACCTCAGGGGACCGTACTCATACCTGAGGGGGATATATATAAAGTACACATATAATATATACAAATACACATATCAGGGACCGTACTCATACCTGAGGGGGGATATATATATAAATACACATATAATATATACAAATACACATATCAGGGACCGTACTCATACCTGAGGGGGGATATATATATATAAATATATATGTGTTTGCCCTCCTGTGTCTGATTGTCTCATTGTGTTCACCTGTTGTTGTTGTTGTTGTTGTTGTTGTTGTGTTTCTGTCTCCCCAGCTGTCTCTTGTCCTGTGATAACCCTTCTGTGTATTTAGTCTTGTCTCCCTGTTCAGTCATTGTCTTCCTGTCTCCTCCATGTTTGTCCTGATGGTTTTTGTCTGGATGCTACCTCGTGCTACCTGTTATGGTTTAAGGTTTTTCTTGTTCTTTCATTGTCATCTGCTTTTTTTTCTCCTTCCTCTGCCCCTGATTCGTTCTTGGGATCTCGCCTGGCCTTCGGAGGTCCGCGGAGCCTTCAACGGACTAATAAGAGACGTAGGCCAGGCCAGGCTACCGGCCCGAGCCCCAGAAGCCATGCTTTCGGCTCCGGCCTCCACGCTCCGGCCCAATCCAGCCCCCTGTTGGGGGTCCAGCCGACACCATTCCTGTCTGTTGGGGGTCCAGCCGACACCATTTCCTGTCTTGTTGGGGGTCCAGCCGACACCATTTCCTGTCTTGTTGGGGGTCCAGCCAACACCATTTCCTGTCTTGTTGGGGGTTCCTGTCCTGTTGGGGGTCCAGCCGACACCATTTCCTGTCCTGTTGGGGTCCAGCCGACACCATTTCCTTTCCTGTTGGGGTCCAGCCAAAACCATTTCCTGTCCTGTTGGGGGTCCAGCCGACACCATTTCCTGTCCTGTTGGGGGTCCAGCCAACACCATTTCCTGTCCTGTTGGGGTCCAGCCAACACCATTTCCTGTCCTGTTGGGGGTCCAGCCAAAACCATTTCCTGTCCTGTTGGGGTCCAGCCAACACCATTTCCTTTCCTGTTGGGGTCCAGCCAACACCATTTCCTGTCCTGTTGGGGGTCCAGCCAACACCATTTCCTTTCCTGTTGGGGTCCAGCCAACACCATTTCCTGTCCTGTTGGGGGTCCAGCCAAAACCATTTCCTGTCCTGTTGGGGGTCCAGCCGACACCATTTCCTGTCCTGTTGGGGGTCCAGCCAACACCATTTCCTGTCCTGTTGGGGGTCCAGCCGACACCATTTCCTGTCTTGTTGGGGGTCCAGCCAACACATTTCCTGTCTTGTTGGGGGTTCCTGTCTTGTTGGGGGTCCAGCCAACACCATTTCCTGTCTTGTTGGGGTCCAGCCAACACCATTTCCTGTCTTGTTGGGGGTTCCTGTCTGTTGGGGGTCCAGCCAACACCATTTCCTGTCCTTGTTGGGGTCCAGCCGACACCATTTCCTGTCCTGTTGGGGTCCAGCCGACACCATTTCCTGTCCTGTTGGGGTCCAGCCAACACCATTTCCTTGTCTTGTTGGGGTCCAGCCGACACCATTTCCTGTCCTGTTGGGGGTCCAGCCGACACCATTTCCTGTCTGTTGGGGGTCCAGCCGACACCATTTCCTGTCTGTTGGGGGTCCAGCCAACACCATTTCCTGTCTTGTTGGGGGTCCAGCCGACACCATTTCCTGTCCTTGGGGGTCCAGCCGACACCATTTCCTGTCTTGTTGGGGTCCAGCCGACACCTGTCTGTCCTCCTGTCTGTCATCATGTCTGTCCTCCTGTCTGTCCTCCTGTCTGTCCCCTGTCTGTCCTCCTGTCTGTCCTCCTGTCTGTCCCCCTGTCTGTCCTCCTGTCTGTCCCCCTGTCTGTCTTCCTGCCTGTCCTCCTGTCTTACCCACAGAGTCGCAGCCCAGCACCTGCAGCATCCGCGCCTCGGCGATGGTCTCAAAGTTGGGTCCGCTCACCATGCAGTAGACCCCCTCCCTGAGGAACCCGCTGCAGCCCAGCTCCGAGCAGATCTGCCCCGCCAGCCTGCGGAGGTCCTTACTGTAGGCATCAGACATACAGGGGAACCGGGTCCCAAACCTGAGGACAGACAGGTGAGAGACAGACAGGTGAGAGACAGACAGGTCCTTACTGTAGGCATCAGACATACAGGGGAACCGGGTCCCAAACATGAGGACAGACAGGTGAGAGACAGACAGGTCCTTACTGTAGGCATCAGACATACAGGGGAACCGGGTCCCAAACATGAGGACAGACAGGTGAGAGCCAGACAGGTCCTTACTGTAGGCATCAGACATACAGGGGAACCGGGTCCCAAACCTGAGGACAGACAGGTGAGAGACAGACAGGTGAGAGAGCGAGAGAGAGAGAGAGAGAGGGTGCGCATCAGTACCGCGGATTGTTGTTGGATTGAGGCTGATAACTACAGCTCAGTGAGGTTATTTGCAGCATTCATCAGTTCCTTGGCAATCCTGCCTCCTGTTGTCTGCGGTCTGCGGAGGCCTACTCCCACCTGTCGAGTACGGCTGTGCTGAGGTGGATTTCCCCCGGAGACGTTGCGGAGAGACGGAGCGGCTCCACCTGTTGCTGCCTGCTTTCCACCTGTCTGGTGTCTGCGATCTGCGATCTGCGGAGGCCTGCTCCCACCTGTAGAGTACGGCTGTGCTGAGGAGGATTTGATCCCGGAGACGGAGCGGAGAGACGGAGCGGCTCCACGCTTCAGGCTGGGCCTGCTTCCACCGGGCGTGTGCTGCTGTGCTGAGGAGGATTTACCCCGGCTGGGGCCTGCTTTCCACCTGTCCTGGTTCTGCTGTTGCGGAGGCCTGCTCCCACCTGTCGTGTGCTGCGGTGTCGTGTGCTGCGGTGTCGTGTGCTGCGGTGTCGTGTGCTGCGGTGTCGTGTGCGCGGTGTCGTGTGCTGCGGTGTCGTGTGCTGCGGTGTCGTGTGCTGCGGTGTCGTGTGCTGCTGTGCTGAGGAGGATTTTGCCCCAGGAACATCGCGGATACTGTGTACTGGTCTGGGGAAATGGCCCATATCGGGGACCTGCTGTGCCTGTTAACTGTTTTGGACAATGAGAAGATCTCTAGTCATTCTGATAAGTCTACTGGATTCTGGTCTGTTCTGCCACCCGCAGTGGGCATCCCCTGCAAAGGTTCGGATGTGTTACACCAACAATTACCGGTTGCCTTGTCACAGACAATCAGTTCGACAAAATGTTTGTCTTTTTCACTTGCCTGCTATGATGGTTCTTCAGGACTGCTTCTTGAGCTCTAATCTCACTTTCGCAGACTTTACTGGTGATTTTAAAGTAGATGACAATTTAGGTGTGTCGATTAATGCCTGGTTTTCTTGCTATTATCGCTATCAGGAAATGTACAACCTAACCCTGGACCGCCCAGTAGTAGTAGTCAGATTGCTACTCCTGCTGATTTTAATTCTAGGTCTGGGCTGGGTGTCATTCACTTGAATGTGCGCAGTCTTTTACCTAAACTAGATTTTGTCCGCATTTGGGCGAGCTCGACTGACGCTGATGTCATTGTCTTATCAGAAACGTGGCTAAATAAATCCATATTGGCCTCTGACATATCCTTAAATGGTTACAGTGTATATCGTACAGACCGACCTAATACCATTTATGTTAAGAATAAGTTTTGTGTAACCAAGATGGTTTCGCAAATCTATCAGTAAACAACTAGAATTTTTAGCCTTAAATATCGAAGTAGCACAGGGTCAACAGGTCATGGTGGTGGGCTGTTACAGACCCCCCTCAGCTGTCAAGGACTCCTTGTCTTCGTTGGCAAATCTTTTAGCTCAACTTGACTACAAGGAAATAGTGCTACTTGGTGATTGTAACTGGGACTGGTTAACTGCAGTGTCAGAGGATTTTAAAAACCTTTGTATCTCATTGAATGTTAGTCAGATTGTTGACAGTCCTACTCGCCCTAACATTAAGTCCCCTAATAAATCCTCCCTAATTGATCTAATTTTAACTAATGTTCCCTATAAATACTCATCTGTGGGAGTATTTGCTAATGATCTGAGAGATCACCGTGCTGTAGCCTCAATTAGGGACACAAAACATTTTGTGGAGCAGGGTTTTGTTCATGATCTGTTTGGTTTGATTGGGAAAGAATCGATCTGTGTGATGTTGAAACTGCATGGTCTTATTTTTATCTTGGTTTTATGGATTATAGATAGACATGCACCCCTGCGTACATTTAGAGTGAAGGGACGAGACAATCCTTGGTTTTCTGCTGAATTATCTAGTCTCCTTCATGAGAGAAACAAGGCCTGGGCAAAGGCTAGGAAATCAGGCTCAGAGGTAGAATGGCTTTAGGCAGCTAAGAATAGCTTCACATCACAAATAAAAAGTGCTAAGTCTAAGTATTATCTGTCAGTTACCACAAAGAACCTGAATAATCCTGGAAATTTTGGAAAGCCATAAAATCGATATCCACCGGTGAAATCCGTAATGAGCTACCTCCGTGCCTTACCACAGCATCTGGCTCTATATCGGACAGGGCTACTATGTTAAATTGTTTTAATGAGCATTTTGTGTCCTGCGGCTCTCTGTTTGATTCTGTCACTAACTCTGCTTCTGTGAACACCACAGTCCGTGACTCTGAACAACGTGGTTGGAAAACCCTTTCAGTTTTACTCCTTTTACTATTGATGTTGTTCGTGAAGCCTTAACCAAGTTAGATCCTAAGAAACCGGCTGGCCCGGACAACGTAGAACCTTTCTTTTTAAAGATAGCTGCAGATTTTATTGCTCCACCTCTCACTACTCTTTTTAACCTCTCCCTCAGCACAAACACATTCCAAAAGTATGGAAGTCAGCTTATGTCCTGCCTTTACTAAAAGGAGGGGAAGCCACTTTATTAAATAATTATAGGCCATCTCTAAATTGTCAGTTCTGGCTAAGGTTCTTGAACGCCTAGTGAGTGAACAGGTAAAGGAGTCTAAACATCAGTCAGGCTTCAGAAAGCAACACCATCACTGCGACAATGAAAGTGGTGAATGATATGGCGAGTATTTTAGATAATAAGCAGAGTTGTGCAGCTCTATTTGTTGACCTGTCCAAAGCGTTTGATACCGTCGATCATCGCATCTTGAAGCAGAGGCTACTCAGTATTGGCATATCCAGCCATGCAGTGGTTTTGTGAACTACCTCTCTGAAAGGTCCCAATGTGTTCACTTTGATGGGCTGTCTTCTGAGTGGTTAAACATTACTAATGGTGTTCCACAAGGTTCTGTTTTAGGTCCACTTTTATTAAGGAGGCTGTTGTTGAATTGCAAGCTGTTTTTAACATCATTCAGACTCAGCTCTCTGAACTAAAGCTTCTTTTAAATGTTGATAAAACCAAAGTAATGCTCTTTTCAAAAGCTAAAAAGACACCAGAGCCTGTTTTAGATATTGTAACTACGCAAGGAATAAAGCTTGAAGTGGTTACCTGTTACAAATACCTTGGTCTCTGGCTGGATGATTGCTCTCTTTTAAACCTCAGGTCAATAACCTGCTCAGAGAGCTGAGGGTGAGGCTAGGTTTCTTTACAGGAACACGTCCTGTTTCTCGCTGAGGCCAGGAAAAGGCTCTGTGACCTTTGACCTGTGCTGGACTCTGGGGATCTGGTCTGTATGAATGCACCGGCCCATCACCTGATCCAGTTAGATGCTGCGTATCACAGTGCACTGAGATGTGTGACTAACTGTAAAGTATTAACCCTTCACTGCACCCTGTATGCAAGGGCTGGTCTGCCTTCTCTCACTGTACGGAGGCTCAGTCTCTGGTACATGTTCATCTACAAAGCCATGTTAGGGAGACTTCCCTCCTCCATCTGCTCCCTGATCTCACGGAGAGCTGTAAGTAGCTACTGCCTGAGATCTGTGCTGTGGTTTCACTAAATGAGCCAGCTGCTAGGACTGTCTTAGGGAGACAGCTTTTAGACGCGCAGCTCCTCTGTCTTTGAACAGTCTGCAAAAGGAATGGAAACTGAGCAATCTGGTGCCACTAAATGTTTTTAAAGCTCGGTTGGATGCTACTCAGTCGGATGCTGTTGGAACCTGTTCATGTGGATAGTTCTGTAAATAGTAATCCCTGTATTGATGCTGTATGATGTCCTTTTGTTGTTCTGTTGTTTTATGTTTTTATGTTTCATGTGGAACCTACTTGAGCAGGTCTCCCTCGAAAAAGAGAGCAATGATCTCAAGGGATACACCTGGATAAATAAAGGCTTGAAATTAAGACAGACAGGTCCTTACTGTAGGCATCAGACATACAGGGGAACCGGGTCCCAAACCTGAGGACAGACAGGTGAGAGACAGACAGGTGAGAGACAGACAGGTCCTTACTGTAGGCATCAGACATACAGGGGAACCGGGTCCCAAACCTGAGGACAGACAGGTGAGAGACAGACAGGTGAGAGACAGACAGGTCCTTACTGTAGGCATCAGACATACAGGGGAACCGGGTCCCAAACCTGAGGACAGACAGGTGAGAGACAGACAGGTGAGAGACAGACAGGTCCTTACTGTAGGCATCAGACATACAGGGAACCGGGTCCCAAACCTGAGGACAGACAGGTGAGAGACAGACAGGTGAGAGACAGACAGGTCCTTACTGTAGGCATCAGACATACAGGGGAACCGGGTCCCAAACCTGAGGACAGACAGGTGAGAGACAGACAGGTGAGAGACAGACAGGTCCTTACTGTAGGCATCAGACATACAGGGGAACCGGGTCCCAAACCTGAGGACAGACAGACAGGTAGATAGGTAGGTAGGTAGGTGAGAGACAGACAGGTAGGTGAGAGACAGGTAGGTAGGTGAGAGACAGACAGACAGACAGACAGACAGACAGACAGACAGACAGGCAGACAGCTGTCTCACCTCTCGTCGTTGGGTCCAAACAGCGGGTGCTGCCCAGCGAACCCCGGCAGGTTGATGTGGTCTTTAATGATCATGATGTCTCCCACTTTATAGTCGGGACAGATCGCCCCCGAGGCGTTGGTCACCAGGACCGTCTCCACCCCCATCAGCTTAAAGATCCGCACCGGGAACGTCACCTGAGATAGGTGAGAGACAGACAGGTGAGAGACAGACAGGTGAGAGAGAGGTGAGAGACAGACAGGTGAGAGACAGACTGGTGAGAAAACCAGGTAAGAGACATTAGGAAGCTCTAGAACCTTGTGACCCCCTAAACCCTTCTCTAGAACCCCAGACTACTGTCGGAGATTCAGCCTTTATCAGGGTACCCTCCTAACGCAGCGTCCACACGGCAGCGTGCGTTGAAGCTTGCCGGTGGGCGTGTCTGAAACTCGACCAACAACCAATCACATGAATCTCCCGCCCCGGACACACAAGCACGCGGTTTGATTGGCTAGAGCTTGTACTGGCATATGATTTGATTGGCTGATGCTTCCGTCGAAGCTTCAAAAGTAGAACATTGCTCTACTTTTGAAGGGCAACGCGAGCAAAGCGAAGCGACGGAACCACAATGCAGTTCGGCAAAGCGTCACGTCACCCCATTCAAAGTGAATGGGCAGAAGCGTATAAGCTTCAACGCACGCCGCCGTGTGGACGGGCCGTTAAGGCTCCATAGAAACATCCCAAGACCCCTGGGTTCCCCCCATGGACCCTTTAACAACATAACCTCAGGTTCTCATGGAGAACCCCTAGGACTGCTAAATCCTGAAGCAGCTGTAGAACCCTGTAGCAGCTTCATTCTTTCGCTGAAGGTTTTGAAGACCTCCGCGTTCTTGTGAAGCATAAATGCTACGCTTCCTGTGTTTTGGTGCGGACTGCGTTACACCAGAGGTCCGAGACCACCTCTTTCAGGTTGTTCAGTTCACTTCAGAGGTCCGACACCACGTCCGAGACCACCTCTTTCAGGTTCTTCAGTTCACTTCAGAGGTCCGAGACCACGTCCGAGACCACCTCTTTCAGGTTCTTCAGTTCACTTCAGAGGTCCGAGACCACGTCCGAGACCACCTCTTTCAGGTTGTTCAGTTCACTTCAGAGGTCCGAGACCAACTCTTTCAGGTTGTTTAGTTCACTTCAGAGGTCCGAGACCAACTCTTTCAGGTTGTTTAGTTCACTTCAGGGGTCTGAGACCACCTCTTTCAGGTTGTTTAGTTCACTTCAGAGGTCTGAGACCACCTCTTTTAGGTTGTTTAGTTCACTTCAGAGGTCTGAGACCACCTCTTTCAGGTTGTTTAGTTCACTTCAGAGGTCTGAGACCACCTCTTTTAGGTTGTTTAGTTCACTTCAGAGGTCTGAGAGAACCCCTAGGACTGCTAAATCCTGAAGCAGCTGTAGAACCCTGTAGCAGCTTCATTCTTTCGCTGAAGGTTTTGAAGACCTCCGCGTTCTTGTGAAGCATAAATGCTACACTTACTGTGTTTTGGTGCGGACTGCGTTACACCAGAGGTCCGAGAACACCTCTTTCAGGTTGTTCAGTTCACTTCAGAGGTCCGAGACCACGTCCGAGACCACCTCTTTCAGGTTGTTCAGTTCACTTCAGAGGTCCGAGACCACGTCCGAGACCACCTCTTTCAGGTTGTTTAGTTCACTTCAGAGGTCCGAGACCACGTCCGAGACCACCTCTTTCAGGTTGTTTAGTTCACTTCAGAGGTCTGAGACCACGTCCGAGACCACCTCTTTCAGGTTGTTTAGTTCACTTCAGAGGTCTGAGACCACGTCTGAGACCACCTCTTTCAGGTTGTTTAGTTCACTTCAGAGGTCTGAGACCACCTCTTTCAGGTTGTTTAGTTCACTTCAGAGGTCTGAGACCACCTCTTTCAGGTTGGTTAGTTCACTTCAGAGGTCTGAGACCACCTCTTTCAGGTTGTTTAGTTCACTTCAGAGGTCTGAGACCACCTCTTTCAGGTTGGTTAGTTCACTTCAGAGGTCTGAGACTACCTCTTTCAGGTTGGTTAGTTCACTTCAGAGGTCTGAGACCACCTCTTTTAGATTGTTCAGTTCACTTCAGAGGTCTGAGACCACCTCTTTCAGGTTTAGTTCACTTCAGAGGTCTGAGATCACCTCTTTCAGGTTGTTTAGTTCACTTCAGAGGTCTGAGACCACCTCTTTCAGGTGGTTTAGTTCACTTCAGAGGTCTGAGACCACCTCTTTCAGGTTGTTTAGTTCACTTCAGAGGTCTGAGATCACCTCTTTCAGGTTTAGTTCACTTCAGAGGTCTGAGACCACCTCTTTCAGGTTGGTTAGTTCACTTCAGAGGTCTGAGACCACCTCTTTTAGATTGTTCAGTTCACTTCAGAGGTCTGAGACCACCTCTTTCAGGTTTAGTTCACTTCAGAGGACTGAGACCACCTCTTTCAGGTTTAGTTCACTTCAGAGGTCTGAGATCACCTCTTTCAGGTTGTTTAGTTCACTTCAGGGGTCTGACACCACCTCTTTCAGGTTTAGTTCACTTCAGAGGTCTGAGACCACCTCTTTCAGGTTGTTTAGTTCACTTCAGAGGACTGACACCACCTCTTTCAGGTTGTTTAGTTCACTTCAGAGGTCTGAGACCACCTCTTTCAGGTTGTTTAGTTCACTTCAGAGGACTGAGACCACCTCTTTCAGGTTGTTTAGTTCACTTCAGAGGTCTGAGATCACCTCTTTCAGGTTGGTTAGTTCACTTCAGAGGTCTGAGACCACCTCTTTCAGGTTGTTTAGTTCACTTCAGAGGTCTGAGACCACCTCTTTCAGGGTTTAGTTCACTTCAGAGGTCTGAGACCACCTCTTTCAGGTTGTTTAGTTCACTTCAGAGGTCTGAGACCACCTCTTTCAGGTTGTTTAGTTCACTTCAGAGGTCTGAGATCACCTCTTTCAGGTTTAGTTCACTTCAGAGGTCTGAGACCACCTCTTTCAGGTTTAGTTCACTTCAGAGGTCTGAGATCACCTCTTTCAGGTTTAGTTCACTTCAGAGGTCTGATATCACCTCTTTCAGGTTGTTCAGTTCACTTCAGGGGTCTGAGACCACCTCTTTCAGGTTGTTTAGTTCACTTCAGAGGTCTGAGGTCTACAAAGCTGGTGTGAACGCGACCTTCGACCCCTTTTCAAGTACGTACAGACCCTCTTAAAGGGTCTATGGAAACCTTTCTGGGAACACTGGAGCACCTTCAAAGGACTCCTTGTGGACCTCCAGACCCTCTAGAACTGGATCTATTGACTCTTTAAAAATATGCCTTTCCAGAAACCCTTGACTTTCAAAACTGATCACTGAGACCCTTCCTCAGACCAGAAGGAATACCAGTGATAACAGCACCTCCCAGTCTGATGGACCCAACAGAACCAGACCAGGAAACACTTCAGAGAGGTTTAGGTGCATGCTGGGTAATGGCCCACCTGGCAGAGGGAGTAACCTTCGTACAGGTGGAAGTGTCCCTGCATGAAGACACAGGAAGTGTCCTCGATCGTCCCAAACACCAGACAGCCTTCATGACCCGCCACTGGAGAGAGACAGGAAACACATGAACACATCTGAACACATCTGAACATACATGAACACACCTGAACACACATGAACACACATGAACACACATGCACACACTCAGCTGAACACACCTGAACACACATGAACACACATGAACACACATGAACACACATGAACACACCTGAACACACATGAACACACCTGAACACACATGAACACACCTGAACACACATGAACACACATGAACACACATGAACACACATGAACACACCTGAACACACATGAACACACATGAACACACATGAACACACCTGAACACACATGAACACACATGAACACACATGAACACATGAACACACATGAACACACATGAACACACATGAACACACATGAACACACATGAACACACATGAACACACCTGAACACACATGAACACACATGAACACACATGAACACACATGAACACACCTGAACACACATGAACACACATGAACACACATGAACACACATGAACACACCTGAACACACATGAACACACATGAACACACATGCACACACTCAGCTGAACACACCTGAACACACATGAACACACATGAACACACATGAACACACCTGAACACACATGAACACACATGAACACACATGAACACACATGAACACACATGAACACACATGAACACACATGAACACACATGAACACACATAAACACATGAACACACCTGAACACACATGAACACACATGAACCACATAAACACACATGAACACACCTGAACACACATGAACACACATGACACACCTGAACACACATGAACACACATGAACACACATGAACACATGAACACACATGAACACACATGATAACACCTGAACACACCTGAACCACCTGAACACACATGAACACACATGAACACACATGAACACACATGAACACACATAAACACACATGAACACACCTGAACACACATGAACACACATGAACACACATGAACACACCTGAACACACATGAACACACATGAACACACATGAACACACATGAACACACATAAACACACATGAACACACCTGAACACACATGAACACACATGAACACACATGAACACACCTGAACACACATGAACACACATGAACACACATGAACACACCTGAACACACATGAACACACATGAACACACATGAATACACATGAACACACATGATAACACCTGAACACACCTGATAACACCTGAACACACATGAACACACATGAACACACATGAACACACATGAACACACCTGATAACACCTGAACACACATGAACACACATGAACACACATGAACACACCTGATAACACCTGAACACACCTGATAACACCTGAACACACCTGAACACACCTGAACACACCTGAACACACCTGATAACACCTGATAACACCTGAACACACCTGAACACACATGAACACACATGAACACACATGAACACACATGAACACACATGATAACACCTGAACACACCTGAACACACATGCACACACCTGAACACACATGAACACACCTGAACACACAAAACACACCTGATACACCTGAACACACCTGAACACACATGCAACACCTGATAACACATGAACACACATGAACACACATGAACACACATGAACACACCTGAACACACATGAACACACATGAACACACATGAACACACATGAACACACATGAACACACATGAACACACATGAACACACATGAACACACATGACACACATGAACACACATGAACACACCTGAACACACATGAACACACATGAACACACATGCACACACTCAGCTGAACACACCTGAACACACATGAACACACATAACACACATAAACACACATAACACACATGAACACACCTGAACACACATGAACACACATGAACACACATGAACACACATGAACACACATGAACACACATGAACACACATGAACACACCTGATAACACCTGAACACACATGAACACACATGAACACACCTGAACACACATGAACACATGAACACACATGAACACACATGAACACACATGAACACACCTGAACACACATGAACACACATGAACACACCTGATAACACCTGAACACACCTGAACACACATGAACACACATGAACACACCTGATAACACCTGAACACACCTGAACACACCTGAACACACCTGAACACACCTGATAACACCTGAACACACCTGAACACACATGAACACACATGAACACACATGAACACACATGAACACACATGAACACACATGAACACACATGAACACACATGAACACACCTGAACACACATGAACACACCTGAACACACCTGAACACACCTGATAACACCTGATAACACCTGAACACACATGAACACACATGAACACACATGAACACACATGAACACACATGAACACACCTGAACACACATGAACACACCTGAACACACCTGAACACACCTGATAACACCTGAACACACCTGAACACACATGAACACACATGAACACACATGAACACACATGAACACACATGAACACACCTGATGCACACACCTGACACACATGAACACACATGAACACACATGAAAACACACCTGAAACACCTGAACACACCTGAACACACATGCACACACCTGAACACACATGACACACCTGAACACACCTGAACACACCTGATAACACCTGAACACACCTGAACACACATGAACACACCTGAACACACCTGAACACACCTGAACACACCTGAACACACATGAACACACCTGAACACACCTGAACACACCTGAACACACTGCACACACCTGAACACACAGAACACACCTGAACACACCTGAACACACATGAACACCACACACAGACACACCTGAACACATGAACACACATGAACACACATGAACACACCTGAACACACATGAACACACATGAACACACCTGAACACACCTGAACACACATGAACACACCTGAACACACCTGAACACAATGCACACACTGAACACACACTGAACACACCAAACACACCTGAACACACAAACACACAAACACATGAACACACCTGATAACACCTGAACACACATGAACACACCTGAACACACATGCACACACCTGAACACACATGACACACCTGAACACACATGAACACACCTGAACACACATGAACACACAGAACACACATGAACACACCTGATAACACCTGAACACACATGAACACACCTGAACACACATGCACACACCTGAACACACCTGAACACACATGAACACACATGAACACACATGAACACACATGAACACACCTGAACACACATGAACACACCTGATAACACCTTAACACACATGAACACACCTGAACACACCTGAACACACATAAACACACATGCACACACCTGAACACACATGAACACACCTGAACACACCTGAACATACCTGACACACCTGAACACACATGAACACACCTGAACACACATGAACACACCTGAACACACCTGAACACACATGCACACACCTGAACACACATGACACACCTGCACACATGCACACACCTTGACACACATGAACACACCTGAACACACCTGAACACACCTAACACACCTAACACACCTGAACACACATGCACACACCTGAACACACATGCACACACCTGAACACACCTGAACACACATGCACACACCTGAACACACATAAACACACCTGAACACACCTGAACACACCTGAACACACATGCACACACCTGAACACACCTGAACACACCTGAACACACATGCACACACCTGCACACACCTGAACACACATGCACACACATGAACACACATGACACACATGAACACATCTGAACACACATGAACACATCTGAACACACCTGAACACATCTGAACACACCTGAACACACATGAACACACATGCACACACATGAACACACATGAACACACATGAACACACTGAACACATCTGAACACACCTGAACACACCTGAACACATCTGAACACATCTGAACACACCTGAACACACCTGAACACACATGAATACACATGAACACATCTGAACACACCTGAACACACCTGAACACATCTGAACACACATGAACACATCTGACACACCTGAACACATCTGAACACACCTGAACACACCTGAACACATCTGAACACACCTGAACACACCTGAACACACATGAACACATCTGAACACACCTGAACACATCTGAACACACCTGAACACACCTGAACACATCTGAACACACCTGAACACACCTGAACACACATGAATACACATGAACACACATAAACACACACATGAACACACCACATAAACACACCTGAGCACACCTGAACACAGTGCCTGTAGTTGAGCTAACGCCCCCCCAGCCTCAGGGGCGGGGCCACACTCACCTGTGCTGACGGGGAAGTTGGGGATGTCTTGGTACCTGAAGGTCTGCTTGTTCTGCGCGCTCCGTCAGCCAGTAGTCCCAGTCCAGAGCCACAGATCACAGCCACCTTGGGGCGCTGGAAGGTGTGGTTCAGGAGCCACTCAGTGGTCAGGTTGTAGTCCTCGAAGGAGGGGGGGCAAGAAACTGTGATATCACCTGACCCCAAGAACTGTGATATCACCTGACCCCAAAGAACTGTGATATCACCTGACCCCCAAGAACTCTGACCCAAAGAACTGTGATATCACCTGACCCAAAAGAACTGTGATATCACCTGACCCCCAAGAACTGTGACCCCAAAGAACTGTGAAATCACCTGACCCCAAAGAACTGTGATATCACCTGACCCCCAAGAACTGTGATATCACCTGACCCCCAAGAACTGTGACCCCAAAGAACTGTGATATCACCTGACCCCAAAGAACTGTGATATCACCTGACCCCCGAACTGTGACCCCAAGAACTGCGATATCACCTGACACCAAGAACTGTGATATCACCTGACTCCCTAGAACTGTGATATCACCTGACCCCCTAGAACTGTGATATCATCTGACCCGCAAGAACTGTGATATCACCTGACCCGCAAGAACTGTAATATCATCTGACCCCCAAGAACTGTGATATCACCTGACCCCCTAGAACTGTGATATCACCTGACCCCCTAGAACTGTGATATCCTCTGACTCCCTAGAACTGTGATATCACCTGACTCCCTAGAACTGTGATATCACCTGACTCCCTAGAACTGTGATATCACCTGACCCCCAAGAACTGTGACCCCAAGAACTGCGATATCACCTGACCCCCAAGAACTGTGATATCACCTGACCCCCTAGAACTGTGATATCCTCTGACTCCCTAGAACTGTGATATCACCTGACTCCCTAGAACTGTGATATCACCTGACTCCCTAGAACTGTGATATCACCTGACTGCCTAGAACTGTGATATCACCTGACTCCCACACTGATATTCTGTACAAACTGTGAAGTCCACTGAGACAAATGTAACATTTGTGATATTGGGCTATATAAATAAACATTGATTGATTGATTGATTGAACTGTGATATCACCTGACTCCTAGAACAGTGATATCACCTGACCCCCTAGAACTGTGATATCACCTGACCCCCAAGAACTGTGATATCACCTGACCCCAAATAACTGTGATATCACCTGACCCCAAAGAACTGTGATATCACCTGACCCCCTAGAACTGTGATATCACCTGACCCCAAAGAACTGTGATATCACCTGACCCCAAAGAACTGTGATATCACCTGACCCCAAAGAACTGTGATATCACCTGACCCCCTAGAACTGTGATATCACCTGACCCCCAAGAACTGTGATATCACCTGACCCCAAAGAACTGTGATATCATCTGACCCCCTAGAACTGTGATATCACCTGACCCCCTAGAACTGTGATATCACCTGACCCCCAAGAACTGTGATATCACCTGACCCCAAAGAACTGTGATATCACCTGACCCCAAAGAACTGTGATATCACCTGACCCCCAAGACTGTGACCCCAAGAACTGTGATATCACCTGACCCCCAAGAACTGTGACCCCAAGAACTGTGATATCACCTGACCCCCAAGAACTGTGACCCTAAGAACTGTGATATCACCTGACCCCCAAGAACTGTGACCCCAAGAACTGTGATATCACGTGACCCGAAGAACTGTGATATCACCTGACTCCCTAGAACTATGATATCACCTGACCCAAGAACTGTGATATCACCTGACCCCTAGAACTGTGATATCACCTGACCCCAAGAACTGTGATCACCTGACCCAAGAACTGTGATATCACCTGACTCCCTAGAACTATGATCACCTGACCCCAAGAACTGTGATATCACATGACCCCCAAGAACTGTGACCCCAAGAACTGCGATATCACCTGACTCCCTAGAACTGTGATATCACCTGACCCCCTAGAACTGTGATATTATCTGACCCCTAGAACTGTGATCCAAGAACTGTGATATCACCTGACTCCCTAGAACTGTGATATCACCTGACCCCTAGAACTGTCATATCACCTGACTCCCTAGAACTGTGATATCATCTGACCCGCAAGAACTGTGATATCACCTGACTCCCTAGAACTGTGATATCACCTGACTCCCTAGAACTGTGATATTATCTGACTCCCTAGAACTGTGATATCACCTGACCCCTAGAACTGTGATATCACCTGACTCCTAGAACTGTGATATTATCTGACTCCCTAGAACTGTGATATCACCTGACCCCAAAGAACTGTGATATCACCTGACCCCTAGAACTGTGATATCACCTGACTCCCTAGAACAGTGATATTATCTGACTCCCTAGAACTGTGATATCACCTGACCCCAAAGAACTGTGATATCACCTGACCCCTAGAACTGTGATATCACCTGACCCCAAAGAACTGTGATATCACCTGACCCCCTAGAACTGTGATATCACCTGACTCCCTAGAACTGTGACCCCAAAGAACTGTGATATCACCTGACCCCAAAGAACTGTGATATCACCTGACCCCCTAGAACTGTGATATCACCTGACTCCCTAGAACTGTGATATCACCTGACCCCCTAGAACTGTGATATCACCTGACTCCTAGAACTGTGATATCACCTGACCCCTAGAACTGTGATATCACCTGACTCCCTAGAACTGTGATATCACCTGACCCCCTAGAACTGTGATATCACCTGACTCCCTAGAACTGTGATATCACCTGACTCCCTAGAACTGTGATATCACCTGACCCCTAGAACTGTGATATCCCTGACCCCCTAGAACTGTGATATCACCTGACCCCCTAGAACTGTGATATCACCTGACTCCCTAGAACTGTGATATCACCTGACCCCTAGAACTGTGATATCACCTGACTCCCTAGAACTGTGATATCACCTGACCCCCTAGAACTGTGATATCACCTGACCCCCAATAACTGTGATATCACCTGACCCCCTAGAACTGTGATATCACCTGACCCCCAATAACTGTGATATCACCTGACCCCCTAATAGACTCTTCTTGCACTATTTTATGTGTTTTATGTCCTTTCTATATTCATGTTGCTCTGTTGGAGGACTTCAGTTTTTCCATATCTCCACTGTAGCTGCTACATGATGATAAAGCCTTGAATTGAATAGATGTATAGATATTGATTTGAGGTATACAGGTATATATATATGTGTGTATATATAGAGTTTTGACTTGTGAAGTGAACTCGCTGAGGTCCACAGATCAGAGAGAACGTGAGGAACCACAGATCAGAGAGAACGTGAGGAACAGATCAGAGAGAACGTGAGGAACACAGATCAGAGAGAATGAGGAACCAAGGTCAGAGAGAACGTGAGGAACACAGATCAGAGAGAACGTGAGGAACACAGATCAGAGAGAACGTGAGGAACAACAGATCAGAGAGAATGTGAGGAACCACAGATCAGAGAGAACGTGAGGAACACAGATCAGAGAGACGTGAGGAAAAACAGATCAGAGAGAACGTGAGGAACAACAGATCAGAGAGAACGTGAGGAACAACAGATCAGAGAGAATGAGGAACCACAGATCAGAGAGAACGTGAGGAACCACAGATCAGAGAGAACGTGAGGAAAACAGATCAGAGAGAACGTGAGGAACAACAGATCAGAGAGAACGTGAGGAACAACAGATCAGAGAGAACGTGAGGAACAACAGATCAGAGAGAACGTGAGGAACAACAGAACACAGAGAACATGAGGAACACAGATCAGAGAGAACGTAGGAACAACAGAACACAGAGAACATGAGGAACAACAGATCTGAGAGAACGTGAGGAACAACAGAACACAGAGAACATGAGGAACAACAGACACAGAGAACATGAGGAACAACAGAACACAGAGAACATGAGGAACCACAGATCAGAGAGAACGTGAGGAACAACAGATCAGAGAGAACGTGAGGAACCCAGATCAGAGAGAACGTGAGGAACAACAGATCAGAGAGAACGTGAGGAACAACAGATCAGAGAGAATGTGAGGAACCACAGATCAGAGAGAACGTGAGGAACCACAGATCAGAGAGAACGTGAGGAAAAACAGATCAGAGAGAATGAGGAACCACAGATCAGAGAGAACATGAGGAACAACAGATCAGAGAGAACGTGAGGAACAACAGATCAGAGAGAATGGAGGAACCACAGATCAGAGAGAACGTGAGGAACCACAGATCAGAGAGAACGTGAGGAAAAACAGATCAGAGAGAACGTGAGGAACAACAGATCAGAGAGAACGTGAGGAACAACAGATCAGAGAGAACGTGAGGAACACAGATCAGAGAGAACGTGAGGAACAACAGATCAGAGAGAACGTGAGGAACCACAGATCAGAGAGAACGTGAGGAACAACAGATCAGAGAGAACGTGAGGAACACAGATCAGAAGAACGTGAGGAACAACAGATCAGAGAGAATGTGAGGAACACAGATCAGAGAGAACGTGAGGAACAACATCAGAGAGAACGTGAGGAACCACAGATCAGAGAGAACGTGAGGAACAACAGATCAGAGAGAACATGAGGAACACAGATCAGAGAATGTGAGGAACAACAGATCAGAGAGAACATGAGGAACACAGATCAGGAGAACGTGAGGAACCAAATCAGAGAGAACGTGAGGAACAACAGATCAGAGAAACGTGAGGAACAACAGAACACAGAGAACATGAGGAACAACAGATCAGAGAGAACGTGAGGAACAACACAGAGAGAACGTGAGGAACAACAGATCAGAGAGAACGTGAGGAACACACAGATCAGAGAGAACGTGAGGAACAACAGATCAGACAGAACGTGAGGAACACAGATCAGAGAGAACGTGAGGAACAACAGATCAGAGAGAACGTGAGGAACCACAGATCAGAGAGAACGTGAGGAACAACAGATCAGAGAGAACGTGAGGAACAACAGATCAGAGAGAACATGAGGAACACAGATCAGAGAGAACGTGAGGAACAACAGATCAGAGAGAACGTGAGGAACAACAGATCACAGAGAACGTGAGGAACAACAGATCAGAGAGAACGTGAGGAACAACAGATCAGAGAGAACATGAGGAACAACAGATCAGAGAACATGAGGAACAACAGATCAGAGAGAACGTGAGGAAAACAGATCAGAGAGAACGTGAGGAACAACAGAAACAGAGAACATGAGGAACAACAGATCAGAGAGAACGTAAGGAACAACAGAACACAGAGAACATGAGGAACAACAGATCAGAGAGAACGTAAGGAAACACAGAACACAGAGAACATGAGGAACAACAGATCGAGAGAACGTAGGAACAACAGAACACAGAGAACGAGGAACAACAGAACAGAGAACATGAGGAACAACAGAACACAGAGAACATGAGGAACAACAGAACACAGAGAACGTGAGGAACAACAGAACACAGAGAACGTGAGGAACAACAGAACACAGAGAACATGAGGAACAACAGAACACAGAGAACGTGAGGAACAACAGAACACAGAGAACGTGAGGAACAACAGAACACAGAGAACATGAGGAACAACAGAACACAGAGAACGTGAGGAACAACAGAACATTCATTAATAAAGGTCTCACCAGGAGGGCTTCCTTTAGGGTGCATGATCCAGCAGAGACGAGCAGAAGAAGAAGAAGCTTGCTCTCCTCTGATTGGCTGCAGCGGTGAACTCAGCCGGTCGTTGATCTTTGACCCTCAGAGGTAGAGTCAGCAGGTGAGTGATGACATCACGCTTACATAAATATAAGTGTTTACATAAGACCCCCCCCCCCCTCAGTGCTGACAGGAATAAATCAGACTGTTGCTATTATGGTAACTCAGTTTCTATGGCAACTGATGTGCTGGATTCCTGCAGAAGCGTTCCCACGGTGACACACACACACACACACACACACACACACACACACACACACACACACCTGTCTTAGTGACGGTTAACCACGATTTACCAAATACACACCAACAATAAATAAATGTGTGTCTGGGGCTCGGGGTGTGTGTGTGTGTGTGTGTGTGTGTGTGTGTGTGTGTGTGTGTGTGTGTGTGTGTGTGTGTGTGTGTGTGTTACAGAAACACTGTTGATCTTGAACTCTCCGTATTCTGATACGTGTTGACATCAAAATACTGTTGTTGTTGTTGTTGGTATACACATGGAGATAAGCCCCGCCTCCTTGCCAGTGTGTCTTGTTAAACACCAACAACGCCGCAGCTTTAGGACACACTGACACGCTAACAGGAAGTGTATGTACAGAGCAGGAAGTGTGTGTACAGAGCAGGAAGTGTGTGTACAGAGCAGGAAGTGTGTGTACAGAGCAGGAAGTGTGTGTACAGAGCAGGAAGTGTGTGTACAGAGCAGGAAGTGTGTGTACAGAGCAGGGTTGCGGTCCAATAGTCAAAAAATCAGCTCCTAACGTCTAACCCTTGAGCTCTGTGTGAAACGTCACGGGGTTAAGGCAGCGGTTCCCAAACTTTTTCAGTCGGGCCCCCCTTGGGTAATTGGAAATATTTCCGGGACCCCCAACCCGGTTCCCATCTATATTGGTAGGATTAATTGTATATTGTTGTAAAACATTACATTTTCTCTGCTAATAATAAGAAGATCCAACTATAATTGTATATTTTATTATGGATTACACAGGAACTAAAGTGCTTGTAAAAGATACTGTGAATTCATTTAGCCTGATTAAAACTAGTAGGCCTTCTTCCCTGAGTAGTAGATTTTTAAATTCAAATTTCTTTAAGGAAAATATATTAATGAACACTTAACTACTATTTCTACTGCAGGTTGCAAACGATCACATCACTTGAACCATTCCTATTCCACACATAGCCTATCAATGACTTGTGTGTGCTCGCTTTCCCTTGCAGATCTTCTCAAACCGAGGCTGTTGTTTTGAGACTCTCAGTTCATTCTCAATGTTCAGCTTTGATCTGTATTTCGTTTTGATGGCAGCAACAGCAGAAAGCCTATCTCACACAAGTAGGATGAAAGGCAGCATTATGCCCACAGCTCTCTGACCAACGAGATATTTTCGAGCAGTGTTTGTTTGCAATTTAATAATAATACATTTGATTTATATAGCACACTTTAAAAACCACGTCATCTCAAGGTGCTTCACAAAGCTAAAAGGAGAACATAATAAAAAAAATAATTAAAATAAAAATCTTCCCGCGCCCCCCCTGCAGTACCTCCGCTACCCACCAGGGGTCACGCCCCACAGTTTGAAAACCACAGGGTTAAGGGATAGTGGATAGGAGAATTCAAAAGGACTTAGGAGAAGAGACTGCACTCTCACTATCCCTCGTGTTTATGATGCGCCAGCGGACGTCATGAATGTGCGTCTGCTGCTGTGGGGAAACTATGGAAACTACAGTTCTCTATACAGCGGACTACAACATGGATGCAGAATAAGAACGAGGGACTCCTGTAAACTCATCTAGAGACTCTGCTCCGTGCTCTGTTGCTTTAGGCTTTATGAACGTGGAGGACAGAGAAACAGATTCTTCAGGACCAAAGCTGGGATTGAAATAAAAAAGGAAAGTGTAACTTATGCTCGTCTCCCTCTCCCTCCGGTCCACATGAATACAGATGATCCCAATACGTATGATTGGATGAAAAGATCTTAAAATCAATACAAATGTATTGATTATAAGCATTAGTCCTTAACATCTATCACTGTGTGTATCACATTCAGACATCTTTTAAAGGTTGAACAAACCCCACAGCTCAGTAAAGACTGAGAGAGGTTGACTTTATTTGATCCTTTCAGTAAAAACTAACGTTCATATTTCTCTTTTTGATTACAATAGGCGCGTTCACACCGGAGTACTTTTCCCCGTACTTTTCCCGTTTAGTTCCGTTAGTGCCTGGAATTTTGCGTTCACACCAAAAGAGTACTTTAGAGTACTTTACCCCCCATTTGTAGTGCCTGCTAGAGAGGTGGTACTCTCCTGGGGAGAAAAAAGTACCAATTTCTGATTGGCTGGGCGGATTGCAAACCACGCCCCGTAAAACTCTGAAAAGTTTTGTGAAGCCGCCATTGTATTTGCTGGCATTAGCATTTTTAGCATTAGCATTAGCCCCGCGTATCAACGGAGAGAGAATAACTTATGGCAACACAAAAGAAACATGGGAGCGGTGGAGATGAGGAGGTGTCGGCGTTCTGGCGATTTAGTCCAACTCCGGGACTTCCGGCCGGGGACTTCGGTGGCAGTATACGCCGTGAAGTGGTTTGCGGCCTGCCAGTAAACCAAAGCAAGAAAGAAGTGACGTCAGCGGCTTCATTTGCGTAATCTTCCCTCAGGGAACTTATTCCGGTGTGAACGTGATCTGTACTTAGTTCCATAGGGGTACTAAGTGCTGGACACTAAGTGCTGGCACTAAGTGTTGACACTAAGTGCTGGACACTAAGTGCTGACACTAAGTGCTGGACACTAAGTGCTGGCACTAAGTGCTGGACACTAAGTGCTGGACACTAAGTGCTGGACACTAAGTGCTGGCACTAAGTGCTGGACATTAATGCTGGACACTAAGTGCCGGACAATAAGTGCTGGCACTAAATGCTGGACACTAAGTGCTGGCACTAAGTGCTGGACACTAAGTGCTGGACACTAAGTGCTGGCACTAAGTGCTGGACACTAAGTGCTGGACACTAAGTGCTGGCACTAAGTGCTGGCACTAAATGCTGACACTAAGTGCTGGCACTAAGTGCTGGACACTAAGTGCTGGACACTAAGTGCTGGCACTAAGTGCTGGACACTAAGTGCTGGACACTAAGTGCTGGACACTAAGTGCTGGCACTAAGTGCTGGACACTAAGTGCTGGACACTAAGTGCTGGACACTAAGTGCTGGACACTAAGTGCTGGACACTAAGTGCTGGACACTAGTGCTGGACACTGGATGTGCTGGCACTAAGTGCTGGACACTAAGTGCACTGGACAATAAGTACAGCAAAGTACTTGGTGTGAAAGCGGTAATACTGATGATCGTTCAAAACAAAGCACTTTGGCAACTTACCACATACGTTTTAAAAAGCTTAATAAGCACCGTAACTTTCATGATATCATTTCTCGGTCATAATCGGTTGTGTCCGTGAACGGCTGACTGTTGGGTTGGGACTGCGCCGCAAGGCATTGTGGGCAGCATTTTCTCCTCTCCTTTCCTAAAGGAAGGTCCAGTGGTTCCTAAGCTAGAGGAGGTTATAAAGGAAGTTGAACCCTTTCCTATCATCTAGAGCAGTGGTTCTCAACTGGTGGGACCCGACCCGTTTCGAGTGGGTCGCGACCCGACCCGTTTCGAGTGGGTCGCGACCCGGACCCGTTTCGAGTGGGTCGCAGATGTGTGAGTGAAATTAAAAAAAAAAAAAAAAAGAATTTCCTTCTTTTTTGGGGGGGGGAAAAAAAGTCAAACTTTTATTTTGAAGGCCCGATGTTCTAACGCTGTGCGCGCAGTGGGCGTTGGACTCGAAGTACCGGAGACCATCAACGGTTTTTGAAAACTCCTGTCACGTAGTGATCTTCTTCTCAATAAAACATCTTTGCTGATGTTTTCTCGAGTCTTCTGGCCAATCAGAATCAAGATTGTTTCCGGAAGTCCCCACGGAGAATAACTTTGCGTAGAACTACTCTTTATACATCCATGGGTTGTTGAATAGATTTGAGAGGTTCAACATTTCGGGTGGCGATCTATTGACAAAGGAAAAAGAGGGTCCCGAGGCCGGACCAGTTGAGAACCACTGGTCTAGAGAACCAGCTCTTATCATGGCTGCCACTGACGTACTTCCGGGTCATTTCACTCCGTTAGGAAGGTCCCTAAGAGAAACGGGTTAGGGTTAGGTTACGCTTGCTTGGTAGCACGTGTCTTCCGAGTCACTTCCTTCAGAAGCGAGGCAAGAATCCTTCCTGGCATTCGGAAACGAAGAGTGGAACAGGCGAGCAAGGGTGCAGGTGTGCGTCATATGAGAGGCCCCGCCTTACAGTTTCCGCCACAGATTTGGGGAAATTGGTCCGTGCGCAAAGCATTGTGGGGATTTTAAGACCGCGGAGTCTACACATGTGCAGCCTCGAACAGGAAGTGTGTGTACAGAGCAGGAAGTGTGTGTACAGAACAGGAAGTGTGTGTACAGAGCAGGAAGTGTGTGTACAGAGCAGGAAGTGTGTGTACAGAACAGGAACTGTGTGTACAGAGCAGGAAGTGTGTGTACAGAACAGGAAGTGTGTGTACAGAACAGGAAGTGTGTGTACAGAACAGGAAATGTGTGTACAGAACAGGAAGTGTGTGTACAGAACAGGAAATGTGTGTACAGAACAGGAAGTGTGTGTACAGAGCAGGAAGTGTGTGTACAGAACAGGAAGTGTGTGTACAGAACAGGAAATGTGTGTACAGAACAGGAAGTGTGTGTACAGAGCAGGAAGTGTGTGTACAGAACATGAAGTGTGTGTACAGAACAGGAAATGTGTGTACAGAACAGGAAGTGTGTGTACAGAGCAGGAAGTGTGTGTACAGAACAGGAAGTGTGTGTACAGAACAGGAAGTGTGTGTACAGAACAGGAAGTGTGTGTACAGAGCAGGAAGTGTGTGTACAGAACAGGAAGTGTGTGTACAGAACAGGAAATGTGTGTACAGAACAGGAAGTGTGTGTACAGAACAGGAAGTGTGTGTACAGAGCAGGAAGTTGTGTACAGAACAGGAAGTGTGTGTACAGAACAGGAAGTGGTGTACAGAACAGGAAGTGTGTGTACAGAACAGGAAGTGTGTGTACAGAGCGGTTTTGCGATGGGTTTGGGATGAGCCTGGTATTAAACCATAGCATGTCAGTACCACCAGTGGCGGCTCCAGAGTATTTTTGTTGGGTAATCTATGGTAGGGCTAACCCATCCAGTGGTGGGGCTCAAGTCAGTATTTGCAATGTAATTACGTACACGCTATATCGCCCCCCCGACAGTGAAACGCCACGCGTGAGGTTTACATTATTTCCCTGTCTCAATCAAAATGGAACTGTATGAATAAAACGGCACATTTGTCTTGTAGTAAATAAAAAGGGATCACTGTGAACGTGACGTATGATAGCACACGTTGAAGATCCAATGGGGATACTGAATGGCGGTTCCGACTGATCTCATCAGTAATGCATGACGCAGACCCAACGTTTCGTTGCTCTGATTGGCTGTAGGTCTGACTCTATTCAAATTGCATTCGGAGGCATTTTGCTCTGACCGCGGCCGCGCTGATATTATAACGCCAGAGGATTTCCACACCTTTAGTGTATAAAACTCCCCCACTACTTAGACTATTCCTTGCACCCCTCTTCTAGCATAAGCCCGAATGGTCTAATCCATATTGCATCAGTAACGTGCACTTGTTGTTACAGCAGGATCAGTTTGTGTGTTGTGGACACGACCCGTATATTTCGTAAGCCATGTTCTCAACATGCTTACTTTAACAGGTAACCACACACACACACACACACACACACACACACACACACACACCACACAAACCACACACCACACACACACACAAACACACACACACACACACACACACACTCACCCTGTAGAAGATAGAGTTGGAGGATGAAACCCTCTTTAATGGTCACACATACAGCCTCTGCTTCTAACCCATAGTACTGGAACCAGTGAACTGGGACCAGGAGGTGGACTGGGACACTGGGACCAGGAGGTGGACTGGGACCAGGAGGTGGACTGGGACACTGGGACCAGGAGGTGGACTGGGACCAGGAGGTGAACTGGGACCAGGAGGTGGACTGGGACCAGGAGGTGGACTGGGACACTGGGACCAGGAGGTGGACTGGGACTAGGAGGTGAACTGGGACCAGGAGTGGACTGGGACACTGGGACCAGGAGGTGGACTGGGACCAGGAGGTGGACTGGGCCCAGGAGGTGGACTGGGACACTGGGACCAGGAGGTGGACTGGGACCAGGAGGTGGACTGGGCCCAGGAGGTGGACTGGGACACTGGGACCCGGAGGTGGACTGGGACACTGGGACCAGGAGGTGGACTGGGCCCAGGAGGTGGACTGGGACACTGGGACCAGGAGGTGGACTGGGACCAGGAGGTTGACAGAGGACCAGGAGGTGGACTGGGACCAGGAGGTGGACTGGACCAGGAGGTGACAGTCCACACTTCATATTAGGTCTGGTCGGGGACTTGAACCAGCGACCCTACTGACTGAGCTGGACTCTGTGTACTGCAGTACCTGGTAGTAGTACATGTATATATGTATTTGTGTACTGCAGTACCTGGCAGTAGTACATGTATATATTGTATTTCTGTACTGCAGTACCTGGCAGTAGTATACAGTGAGGCATGCCTGATCATTCTATCTTACTCAAATCCTCATATTGATTGGTGATAGTTTTGTAAATCAATATTAACTTATTTCAATTCGCAATTCCGTGAATGCATACAGCTGCTGGTCATTTAAACCCATATATACATATCTCTGTGTGTGTGTGTATGTGTGTGTGTGTGTGTGTGTGTGTGTGTGTGTCTGTGTGTGTGTGTGTGTGTGTGTCTGTGTGTGTGTGTGTGTGTGTGTGTGTGTGTGTGTGTGTGTGTGTGTGGTGTGTGTGTGTGTGTGTTTGTTCAGTCTGCAGCTGATGATTCTCTGTTCCTTTATTCTGCAGGTGGGGGCGGAGCGGCTCTGCGGGGGAGAGTCGGTGCTGCGGTGCTCAGACAGAGAACCGACGGCCCGGTAACGGTCGGTAACGGACAGTAACGGTCGGTAACGGACTGTAACGGTCGGTAAAGGATAGTAACGGATATTAACGGACATTAACGGACAGTACCGTCGGATGATGGAGCTGCTTCGGCTCGACGGTGAGAAGCTGCATGTTTCCTTCATCTCCATCAGCTGCTAACGCTGCTCCCAGTGTGTGTGTGTGTGTGTGTGTGTGTGTGTGTGTGTGTGTGTGTGTCTGTGTGTGTGTGTGTGTGTGTGTGTGTCTGTGTGTGTGGGGGGGGGGGGTGTGGGGTGATTTAACAAACACGCTGTGAGGTCAGCAGATGTGTCAGTTTGAAGATGATGATGCAGCAGAAACCCTCCATCTGATCCTGTGTGTGTGTGTGTGTGTGTGTGTGTGTGTGTGTGTGTGTGTGTGTGTGTATGTGTGTGTGTGTGTGTGTGTGTGTGTGTGTGTGTGTGTGTGTGTGTGTGTGTGTGTGTGTGTGCATGTGGCAGGGTGAATGAGGATGTGTGTGTGTGTGTGTGTGTATATATAGAAAGGACTGCGTCAGGAATCAGTGACGTAGAGGCTCTGAAGCCGGTGAGCTGCTGCATTCCTCAACAGAGGGTCATGTGACCGTCTGAGTCCATCTTCATCACTGTGGTGTGTGTGTGTGTCCTGTGTGTCCTGTGTTTGTGTGTCTGTCCTGTGTGTGTTCGTGTCTGTCCTGTGTGTGTGTGTGTGTGTGTGTGTGTGTGTGTGTGTGTGTGTGTTCGTGTCTGTCCTGTGTGTGTGTGTGTGTGTGTGTGTGTGTGTGTGTTCGTGTCTGTCCTGTGTGTGTGTGTTGGTGTGTGTGTGTGTGTGTGTGTGTGTGTGTGTGTGTGTGTGTTCATGTCTGTCCTGTGTGTGTGTGTGTGTGTGTGTGTGTGTGTGTGTGTGTGTGTGGTGTGTGTGTGTGTGTGTGTGTTGTGGGTGTGTGTGTGTGTGTGTGTATATATAGAAAGGACTGCGTCAGGAATCAGTGACGTAGAGGCTCTGAAGCCGGTGAGCTGCTGCATTCCTCCACAGAGGGTCATGTGACCGTCTGAGTCCATCTTCATCACTGTGTGTGTGTGTGTGTGTCCTGTGTGTGTGTCCTCTGTGTGTGTGTCTGCCCTTTGCGTGTGTGTGTCTGTGTGTGTGTCTGTCCTGTGTGTGTGTGTGTTCGTGTCTGTTCTGTGTTGTGTGTGTGTGTGTGTGTGTGTGTCTGTCCTGTGTGTGTGTGTGTGTGTGTGTGTCCTGTGTGTGTGTGTTCGTGTCTGTCCTGTGTTGTTCGTGTCTGTCCTGTGTGTGTGTGTGTGTGTGTGTGTGTGTGTGTGTGTGTGTGTGTGTGTGTGTGTGTGTGTGTGTGTGTGTGTGTGTGTTGTGTGTGTGGTAGTGGTTTTGTACGGAGGCCGGCAGGTGTTACCTGTTATAACGTCTCAACTCTTCCATCAGGAGAAACGAGCTGCAGCGTTACTAAAAGCTGAAGGAGTCATGTGACCACATCGTTAAATAAGACCATCAAACATTTTAGTTTCCAACAACAGAGACAGTTGTTTAGCTTTATAATCCTTAACGTCACCTGTGTGCGTCACTCTTTAGTGTCCCCTGATCTCCCAGCTGTGTGCGTCACTCTTTAGTGTCCCTGATCTCCCAGCTGTGTGCGTCACTCTTTAGTGTCCCCTGATCTCCCAGCTGTGTGCGTCACTCTTTAGTGTCCCCTGGTCTCCCAGCTGTGTGCGTCACTCTTTAGTGTCCCCTGGTCTCCCAGCTGTGTGCGTCACTCTTTAGTGTCCCCTGGTCTCCCAGCTGTGTGCGTCACTCTTTAGTGTTTTAATTTTCTCTGGTCCCCTCCCCAATCTGATCAATGACGACATGTATAGCCGCATGTCATCATTTCAGCGCTGGGTGTCTGGTTGGTGCCCAGCAAACGATGTGGGCTTCGTAAATAATTGGACAGCCTTCTGGGAAAACCTGGTCTGATTAAGAGAGACGGCATTCATCCTACTTTGGAAGGTGCAGATCTCATTTCAGCAAACATTTCAGGGATTTGTGGGACTTAATCCATGACAAACTGGAGTTGAGACCAGGAGGCGGAGTCGCAGTCTTACACGCTTCTCTGCGCTCTCTCCTGGCAGTCATCCATAGGAATCCCCAACCCAATAAAATACCCAATATTAACGGTGTGTGTGTGTGTTGTGTGGTGTGTGTGTGTGTTGTGTGTGGTGGTGTGTGTGTGTGTGTGTGTGTGTGTGTGTGTGTGTGTCTGCCCAAGGACAATTCAAGATGAGCCTAATAGAGGTGTCATACATAATAACCTAATAAAAGTAAATGTAAACTACTACAGTGCAACAAAACAGGAAGATTAAATGTGGTCTCTAAATATAAGATCTCTAGCATCTAAAGCAATATTGGTAAATGATTTAATATCAGATTATAATATTGATATTTGCTGTCTCACTGAAACTTGGTTGAGACATGAAGAATATGTCAGCTTAAATGAAGCCACTCCACCCAGCCATATCAATACTCATACTGCTCGAGGCACAGGCCGAGGAGGTGGAGTTGCAGCCATCTTTGACTCAAGTTTACTTATCAATACTAAACCAAAACTAATTATACCTCCTTTGAAGTCTTGTTTTTAGTCTTACGCATCCGACCTGGAAAACTTGCATCCAATCTTATTTGTTACAGTGTACCGTGCTCCAGGTCCTTATTCAGAATTCTTATCAGAACTCACTGAGTTTTTATCAACTTTGGTTCTTAAAACAGATAAAGTAATTATCGTAGGTGACTTTAATATTCATGTTGACGATGATAAAAATATCCTTACTGTGCATTTAACTCTATATTAGACTCTATTGGTTTCCGTCAGAGTGTAAATAAACCAACCCACTGCTATAATCACACTCTCGACCTTGTTCTGATTTATGGAATTGAAATTGAGCAACTATTAGTGGAACCGCATAATCCTGCTTTATCCGACCATCTTTAGTAACTTTTGAAGTCCTGTTACTAGACTACAAAGCATTAGTCAAAGCTCCTGCAGCAGAAACCTATCTGTTAGCGCTATAGCCACATTTAAGGAAGAGATTCCACCAACACTTAACTTGATAGCATGTCTGCATGTAAGGGAGAGATTCCATCAATACTTAACCTGATAGCATGTCTGCATGTAAGGGAGGAACTTATACAAAATGTACACCACCCCAAATTGATCATGTTGTTGATAGAGCTACAGATGCCCTGCGAATCAAATTAGACTCAGACAGACAGACAGACAGACAGACAGACAGACAGACAGACAGACAGACAGACAGACAGACAGACAGACAGACAGACAGACAGACAGACAGACAGACAGCTGACAGAGAGACAGACAGACAGACAGCTGACAGACAGACAGACAGACAGACAGACAGACAGACAGACAGACAGACAGACAGACAGCGACAGACAGACAGACAGACAGACAGACAGACAGGCTGACAGACAGACAGACAGACAGACAGACAGACAGACAGACAGACAGACCGACAGACAGCGACAGACAGACAGACAGACAGACAGCGACAGACAGACAGACAGACAGACAGACAGACAGACAGACAGACAGACAGACAGACAGACAGACAGACAGACAGGCTGACAGAGACAGACAGACAGACAGACAGACAGACAGACAGACAGACAGACAGGCTGACAGAGAGCCACAGCTCTACTGAGCCTTCTATTCCCATAGCACTCAGTAGCAATGATTTTATGTGCTTTTTTAACGATAAAATTGTTACTCTTAGAAACAAAATTAATGACCTCTTGCCTTCGACCAGTATAGTGTTATCAACAGCTCCCGGAAACGTAAGTTCTAATATTACACTAGATAGTAAATTAGAATGCTTTTCAGCCATAAACCTTGAACAATTGAATTCAATGATTCTTTCTTTAAACCATCAACGTGTATCTTAGACCCGATTCCAACTAAGCTGTTAAAGGAAGTTTTTCCATTAATTAGCACTTCTTTATTAAATATTATGAATATGTCTTTATTATCGGGCTATGTTCCACAATCATTTAAAGTAGCAGTGATAAAACCGCTTCTTAAAAAGCACAACCTCGATCCAGAGGTTTTAGCCAACTATAGACCTATTTCTAATCTTCCGTTCCTCTCAAAAATTCTTGAGAAAGCGGTCGCAAAACAGTTGTGTGATTACTTAAAAAACAATGATTTATTTGAAGATTTTCAGTCTGGCTTTAGAACACATCATAGCACAGAGACAGCTCTGGTTAAAGTCACAAATGACCTTCTAATAGCCTCAGACAAAGGACTTGTCTCTATTCTTGTCTTACTCGATCTCAGTGCTGCATTTGATACTATCGACCATGATATCCTATTGCAAAGACTAGAGCACTTAGTTGGCATAAAGGGAACTGCTTTAGGCTGGTTTAGGTCCTATCTATCTGAACGCTCTCAGTTTGTGTGTGTCAACGATAAATCTTCCATGCAAACCAAAGTTAGCCATGGAGTGCCACAGGGCTCAGTGCTTGGACCTATTTTGTTCACATTATATATGCTTCCGTTAGGCAATATTATAAGGAATCATTCTGTACAGTTTCATTGTTATGCGGATGATACTCAACTATATTTATCCATCAAGCCTGATGAAATTAATCATCTAAATAAAATTCAAGACTGCCTTAAGGACTTAAAAACGTGGATGACTTTAAACTTTTTGATGTTAAACACGGCCAAAACTGAAGTTATTGTACTCGGCCCAAAGAATCTACGAAACAAATTATCTAAAGATATACTAACTATGGATGGCATTAATTTGGCCTCCAGTGAGACTGTAAGGAATCTTGGTGTTATATTTGATCAGGATTTATCCTTTAACGCCCACATAAAATCTATTTCAAGGACCGCCTACTTCCATCTACGTAACATTGCAAAAATCAGGCATATCTTGCCTCAAAACGATGCAGAGAAACTAGTCCATGCATTTGTTACTTCAAGGCTAGATTATTGTAACTCTCTATTATCAGGGTGTACCAAGAAGTCAGTTAAGTCGCTTCAGCTGATTCAAAATGCTGCAGCACGTGTACTAACCAGAGTTAGGAAAAGGGACCACATTACTCCTGTTCTGGCTGCCTTACACTGGCTCCCTATAGAACATAGGATAGAATTTAAAATTCTTCTTCTCGCCTACAAAGCCCTTAATGGGCAGGCGCCATCTTACCTTAAAGAACTCATTATACCCTACTGTCCTACTAGGGCATTGCGTTCCAAGAATGCAGGGTTGTTGGTTGTTCCTAGAGTCTCTAAAAGTACAATGGGAGCCAGAGCCTTTTCTTATCAAGCTCCACATTTGTGGAATCAGCTTCCAGTTTGTGTTCGGGCGGCAGACACCCTATCCGTTTTTAAGAGTGCGCTTAAGACCTTCCTTTTTGATAAAGCTTATAGTTAGGGCTGATTAGATTCAGCCCCTAGTTTAGCTGCTATAGGCTTAGTTTGTCGGGGGACACTTTACTTTACTTCTTCCTTCTCTCTGTCTGTACCTGTGTACTCTCATGTTCCGAATAACCCAGCTTCCCCAAATTTCTTTTTGGTGTCTATCTACGCCGGGACCCTGAGTCGTGGCTGATCCTGTTGCTGTGGTCCTGAGTCCTGGATCGCGAGCCCTGGATCTTGAGTCGTGGCTGTGCCTGTTGCTGTGGTCCTGGATCATAAGTCCTGGATGGATATCCTCGTGGATTCATCTTCTTATTATAGACACATGCATTTCCAAACATTTGGACTACCTATGTTGTAAATGTATTATCTTCTCAATTTACACACGGCATCTATTGCACGTCTGTCCGTCCTGGGAGAGGGATCCCTCCTCTGTTGCTCTCCCTGAGGTTTCTCCCATTTTTTTCCCCCTTAAACTGTGGGGTTTTTCCTTTTTCTGGAAGTTTTTCCTTGTACGATGTGAGGGTCTAAGGACAGAGGGTGTCGTATTGTCTACTGATATTCTGTACAAACTGTGAAGTCCACTGAGACAAATGTAACATTTGTGATATTGGGCTATAAATAAAAACATTGATTGATTGATTGATAGTGTCCCCTGGTCTCCCAGCTGTGTGCGTCACTCTTAGTATCCCCTGGTCTCCCAGCTGTGTGCGTCACTCTTTAGTATCCCCTGGTCTCCGCTGTGTGCGTCACTCTTTAGTGTCCCCTGGTCTCCCGGCTGTGTGCGTCACTCTTTAGTGTCCCTGGTCTCCAGCTGTGTGCGTCACTCTTTAGTATCCCCTGGTCTCCCAGCTGTGTGCGTCACTCTTTAGTATCCCCTGGTCTCCCAGCTGTGTGCGTCACTCTTTAGTATCCCCTGGTCTCCCAGCTGTGTGCGTCACTCTTTAGTGTCCCCTGGTCTCCCGGCTGTGTGCGTCACTCTTTAGTATCCCCTGGTCTCCCAGCTGTGTGCGTCACTCTTTAGTATCCCCTGGTCTCCCGGCTGTGTGCGTCACTCTTTAGTGTCCCCTGGTCTCCCGGCTGTGTGCGTCACTCTTTAGTGTCCCCTGGTCTCCCAGCTGTGTGCGTCACTCTTTAGTATCCCCTGGTCTCCCAGCTGTGTGCGTCACTCTTTAGTATCCCCTGGTCTCCCGGCTGTGTGCGTCACTCTTTAGTGTCCCCTGGTCTCCAGCTGTGTGCGTCACTCTTTAGTATCCCCTGGTCTCCCAGCTGTGTGCGTCACTCTTTAGTGTCCCCTGGTCTCCAGCTGTGTGCGTCACTCTTTAGTATCCCCTGGTCTCCCAGCTGTGTGCGT
>JAAKFY010001069.1:153377-171495 GCA_011823955.1 Dissostichus mawsoni
AACTGACCCGTATGGAGCACTACGAGTCCGACACCCACCTCTGCCCGGAATCCAGTCCCGGGTCTCCGGACTCGGGCCGGGTGTCGGTGGATCGGCGGCGCTTCAACGCGTCCCCCTTGTCTCTGCTGTCCCCCAGGGAGTCACTGGAGAACATCCCCAGCTCCGTGTCCCCCGTCCTGCGCCGCCGGGGGCTCCTGGAGCGCCGGGGGTCCGGGACCTCCTGCTGGACCACATCTCCCACACCAGGCCCGGCTTCCTGCCCCCCCTCAACATCAAACCCTCAGAGACCCATCCCTGACATCCGGGCCAACGGTAAACCCACCTCCCGGTCCACGCTGGGCCCAAGATTCTGGTCCCTGTGGCCCCCGCCTCCCCCAAACGGGGTCCAGACTTCAAGATGAAGAAGAAGCTGATGCGGAGGCACCGATGCAGAACCGAGCAGATGAAGCAGCTCTCCACCTTCCAGGAGGTCCTGGCGGAGAGGGTCCTCGAGTCCAGCGGGGACTGAGGAGGGGCAAGCATTGGGTAGACTGTAAGGGGGGGTTTACTGTAAACCTGCTTCATCATATCATCACCATCTGAACTGAGAGGGGGGAGGGGGCCGCACCCACCAGGACCCCCTCTGAGGCCTCAGTCAGGACTAAAGACAACCAGACACTTTCAGTCAAGACTAAAGACCACCAGACCCTCTCAGTCCAAATTAAAGACCACCAGACACTTCAGTCCAGACTAAAGACCACCAGACCCTCTCAGTCCAAATTAAAGACCACCAGACACTTTCAGTCCAGACTAAAGACACCAGACCCTTTCAGTCCAGACTAAAGACCACCGGACACTTTCAGTCCAGACTAAAGACCACGGACACTTTCAGTCCAGACTAAAGACTACCAGACCCTTTCAGTCCAGACTAAAGACTACCAGACCCTTTCAGTCCAGACTAAAGACCATCAGACCCTTTCAGTCCAGACTAAGACACCAGATCCTTTCAGTCCAGACTAAAGACCATCAGACCCTTTCAGTCCAGACTAAAGACCATCAGACCCTTTCAGTCCAGACTAAAGACCACCAAACACTTTCAGTCCAGACTAAAGACCTGTAGGTCTCTGAGGAGCCTCTCCTCTCTCGTGTTTTTGATTGAGTTTACAACTTCAATCCCTTGCAGACTGAAACCTGGTCTATGTTTACTGATGCACACTTTGCACTGAGGTCTGTTCTGTCAGCGGAGGAACCTGAAGCAGGACTGATGAAGGTGGACTCTGACGTCATGTTTATAATCCCTGTCCTGCAGGATGTGGTCTCGTGTGGACCTGCTGCGCTGTACTTCCTGTAACTACACACATATAATCGCTGTGTTTCTGTGAGTTGTATTTACTGACCAGGTTCTGGATCTGATCCGGGTTTAGATGAAACCTGGTTTTCTTGTTTATGAAAACTCCAAAGACGTTGTGTGGACAGTTTGAACCAAAACCTGTGACTGTAAATACTGTAAAGACCTGCAATAGACCCAGGACCACCACCCTGAAGTCCTACTTCCTGTCCCTGCAGAGACCCTCATCTCAGTGAGACAGCAGAGTGCTAGCTTAGCTTAGCATGAACCTCAACAACAGGGAGACGGCCTCTCAGGACCAAGACCTGCTGCAGATCTGCAGATGGCTCATGTTTGCTGTCCCTTTAAGGCCTGCTCTCCACAGAAACCTGCCACAGATCCTGAGTGCTAGCTGCTAACATGCTAACAGGTTAAAGGGACCTGAATGAAGGATGATTTTAAAGAAGTATCTAATAAGCTAGCTACAGATAGCCACAGAAAGCTACAGATGACTACAGATAGCTACAGATAGCCACAGATAGCTAGAGATAGCCACAGATAGCCACAGATAGCCACAGATAGCTTAACCACAGATAGCTACAGATAACCACAGATAGCCACAGATAGCCACAGATAGCCACAGATAGCTACAGATAACCATAGATAGCTACAGATAACCACAGATAACCACAGATATAGCCACAGATAGCTACGATAACTACAGATAGCTACAGATAACCACAGATAGCTACAGATAACCACAGATAGCTACAGATAACCATAGATAGCTACAGATAACCACAGATAACCACAGATAACCACAGATAGCTACAGATAACCACAGATAGCTACAGATAACCACAGATAGCTACAGATAACTACAGATAGCTACAGATAGCTACAGATAACCACAGATAGCTACAGATAACTACAGATAGCTATAGATAACCACAGATAGCTACAGATAACTTCAGATAGCTACAGATAACCACAGATAGCTACAGATAACCACAGATAGCTACAGATAGCTACAGATAACTACAGATAGCTACAGATAACCACAGATAGCTACAGATAACTACAGATAGCTATAGATAACCACAGATAGCTACAGATAACCACAGATAGCTACAGATAACCACAGATAGCTACAGATATAGATAACCACAGATAGCTACGATAACTACAGATAGCTATAGATAACCACAGATAGCTACAGATAACTACAGATAACTACAGATAACCACAGATAGCTACAGATAACCACAGATAACCACAGATAGCTTAACCACAGATAGCTACAGATAACCACAGATAGCTACAGATAGCCACAGATAGCTACAGTAACTACAGATAGCTACAGATAACCACAGATAGCTACAGATAACCACAGATAGCTACAGATACTACAGATAGCTATAGATAACCACAGATAGCTACAGATAGCTACAGATAGCTATAGATAACCACAGATAGCTACAGATAACTACAGATAGCTATAGATAACTACAGATAGCTACAGATAGCTACAGATAACTACAGATAGCTACAGATAGCTATAGATAACCACAGATAGCTACAGATAACCACAGATAGCTACAGATAGCTACAGATAGCTATAGATAACCACAGATAGCTACAGATAGCCACAGATAGCTACAGAAGCTACAGATAGCTATAGATAACCACAGATAGCTACAGATAACTTCAGATAGCTACAGATACCACAGATAGCTACAGATAACCACAGATAGCTACAGATAACCACAGATAGCTACAGATAGCTATAGATAACCACAGATAGCTACAGATAACCACAGATAGCTACAGATAGCTACAGATAACCACAGATAGCTACAGATAGCTACAGATAACCCAGATAGCTACAGATAGCTACAGATAGCTATGATAACCACAGATAGCTACAGATAACTACAGATAGCTACAGATAGCTACAGATAGCTACAGATAGCTACAGATAGCTACAGATAACTACAGATAGCTATAGATAACCACAGATAGCTACAGATAACCACAGATAGCTACAGATAACCACAGATAGCTACAGATATAGATAACCACAGATAGCTACAGATAACCACAGATAGCTACAGATATAGATAACCACAGATAGCTACAGATATAGATAACCACAGATAACTACAGATAGCTACAGATAACCACAGATAGCTACAGATAACCACAGATAGCTACAGAAACCACAGATAGCTACAGATAGCTATAGATAACCACAGATAGCTACAGATAACCACAGATAGCTACAGATAGCTACAGATAACCACAGATAGCTACAGATAACCACAGATAGCTACAGATAGCTACAGATAGCTATAGATAACCACACAGATAGCTACAGATAACACAGATAGCTACAGATAGCTACAGATAGCTATAGATAACCACAGTAGCTACAGATAACCACAGATAGCTACAGATAGCTACAGATAGCTATAGATAACCACAGATAGCTACAGATAACCACAGATAGCTACAGATAACCACAGATAGCTACAGATAACCACAGATAGCTACAGATAACTACAGATAGCTATAGATAACCACAGATAGCTACAGATAACCACAGATAGCTACAGATAACCACAGATGCTACAGATAACTACAGATAGCTATAGATAACCACAGATAGCTACAGATAACCACAGATAGCTACAGATAACTACAGATAGCTATAGATAACCACAGATAGCTACAGATAACTACAGATAGCTACAGATAACCACAGATAGCTACAGATAACCACAGATAGCTACAGATAACCACAGATAGCTACAGATAACCACAGATAGCTACAGATAACCACAGATAGCTACAGATAGCTACAGATAGCTACAGATAACCACAGATAGCTACAGATAGCTACAGATAGCTATAGATAACCACAGATAGCTACAGATAACTACAGATAGCTATAGATAACCACAGATAGCTACAGATAGCTACAGATAGCTACAGATAACCACCAGCGATACAGATAGCTACAGATAACCACAGATAGCTACAGATAACCACAGATAGCTACAGATAGCTACAGATAACCACAGATAGCTACAGATAACCACAGATAGCTACAGATAGCTACAGATAACACAGATAGCTACAGATAGCTACAGATAACCACAGATAGCTACAGATAGCTACAGATAACCACAGATAGCTACAGATAACCACAGATAGCTACAGATAACCACAGATAGCTACAGATAACCACAGATAGCTACAGATAACCACAGATAGCTACAGATAACTACAGATAGCTATAGATAACCACAGATAGCTACAGATAACTACAGATAGCTAGATAACCACAGATAGCTACAGATAACCACAGATAGCTACGATATAGATAACCACAGATAGCTACAGATAACTACAGATAGCTATAGATAACCACAGATCTACAGATAACACAGATAACCACAGATAGCTACAGATAACTACAGATAGCTACAGATAACTACAGATAGATATAGATAACCACAGATAGCTACAGATAACTACAGATAGATATAGATAACCACAGATAGCACAGATAACCACAGATAGCTATAGATAACCACAGATAGCCACAGATAACCACAGATAGCTATAGATAACCACAGATAGCTACAGATAACCACAGATAGCTACAGATAACTACAGATAGCTATAGATAACTACAGATAGCTACAGATAACCACAGATAGCTACAGATAACTACAGATAGCTATAGATAACCACAGATAGCTACAGATAACCACAGATAGCTACAGATAACCACAGATAGCTACAGATAACTACAGATAGCTATAGATAACCACAGATAGCTACAGATAACCACAGATAGCTACAGAAACCACAGATAGCTACAGATAACTACAGATAGCTACAGATAACTACAGATAGCTACAGATAACCACAGATAGCTACAGATAACCACAGATAGCTACAGATAACCACAGATAGCTACAGATAACCACAGATAGCTACAGATAACCACAGATAGCTACAGATAACCACAGATAGCTACAGATAACCACATATAGCTACAGATAGCTACAGATAACTACAGATAGCTACAGATAACTACAGATAGCTACAGATAACCACAGATAGTACAGATAACCACATATAGCTACAGATAGCTACAGATAACTACAGATAGCTACAGATAACTACAGATAGCTACAGATACCACAGATAGCTACAGATAACCACAGATAGCTACAGATAACCACAGATAGCTACAGATAACCACATATACTACAGATAGCTACAGATAACTACAGATAGTACAGATAACTACAGATAACTACAGATAGCTACAGATAACTACAGATAGCTACAGATAACCACAGATAGCTACAGATAACCACAGATAGCTACAGATAACTACAGATAGCTACAGATACCACAGATAGCTACAGATAATACAGATAGCTATAGATAACTACAGATAGCTATAGATAACTACAGATAAACAACAGATAGCTACAGATAACCACAGATAGCTACAGATAACTACAGATAGCTACAGATAACCACAGATAGCTACAGATAACTACAGATAGCTATAGATAACCACAGATAGCTACAGATAACACAGATAGCTATAGATAGCTACAGATATCCACAGATAGCTACAGATAACCACAGATAGCTACAGATAGCTACAGATAACTACAGATAGCTACAGATACCACAGATAGTACAGATAAACTACAGATAGCTACAGATAACTACAGATAGCTACAGATAGCTACAGATAACTACAGATAGCTACAGATAACTACAGATAGCTACAGATAACCACAGATGCTACAGATAGCTACAGATAGCTACAGATATACTACAGATAGCTATAGATAACCACAGATAGCTACAGATAGCTACAGATAACCACAGATAGCTACAGATAGCTACAGATAACTACAGATAGCTATAGATAACCACAGATAACTACAGATAGCTACAGATAACCACAGATAGCTACAGATAGCTACAGATAACCAAGATAGCTATAGATAACCACAGATAGCTACAGATAGCTACAGAATAACCACAGATAGCTACAGATAGCTACAGATAGCTACAGATAGCCACAGATAGCTACAGATAACCACAGATAGCTATAGATAACCACAGATAGCTACAGATAACCACAGATAGCTATAGATAACCACAGATAGCTACAGATAGCTACAGATAACCACAGATAGCTACAGATAGCTACAGATAGCCACAGATAACTACAGATATAGATAACCACAGATAGCTACAGATAACTACAGATATAGATAACCACAGATAGCTACAGATAGCTACAGATAGCTACAGATAACTACAGATATAGATAACCACAGATAGCTACAGATAACTACAGATATAGAAACCACAGATAGCTACAGATAGCCACAGATAACTACAGATATAGATAACCACAGATAGCTACAGATAACTACAGATATAGATAACCACAGATAGCTACAGATAACCACAGATAGCTACAGATAGCTACAGATAACCACAGATAGCTACAGATAGCTACAGATAGCCACAGATAACTACAGATATAGATAACCACAGATAGCTACAGATAACTACAGATATAGATAACCACAGATAGCTACAGATAGCCACAGATAACTACAGATATAGCTAACCACAGATAACTACAGATAACCACAGATAGCTACAGATAACTACAGATAACTACAGATATAGATAACCACAGATAGCTACAGATAACTACAGATATAGATAACCACAGATAGCTACAGATAACTACAGATAACTACAGATATAGATAACCACAGATAGCTACAGATAACTACAGATATAGATAACCACAGATAGCTACAGATACTACAGATAACTACAGATATAGATAACCACAGATAGCTACAGATAGCTACAGATAACCACAGATAACTACAGATAGCTACAGATAGCTACAGATAACTACAGATATAGATAAACCACAGATAGCTACAGATAACTACAGATATAGATAACCACAGATAGCTACAGATAACTACAGATATAGATAACCACAGATAGCTACAGATAGCTACAGATAACTACAGATATAGATAACCACAGATAGCTACAGATAGCTACAGATAGCCACAGATAACTACAGATAGCTACAGATAACCACAGATAGCTACAGATAACCACAGATAGCTACAGATAACCACAGATAGCTACAGATAACCACAGATAGCCACAGATAACCACAGATAGCTACAGATAGCTACAGATAACCACAGATACTACAGATAACCACAGATAGCTACAGATAACCACAGATAGCTACAGATAACCACAGATAGCCACAGATAACCACAGATAGCTATAGATAACCACAGATAGCTACAGATAGCTACAGATAGCTACAGATAGTACAGATAGCTACAGATAACCACAGATAGCTACAGATAGCTACAGATAACCACAGATAGCTCAGATAGCTACAGATAACCACAGATAGCTACAGATAGCTACAGATAACCACAGATAGCCACAGATAGCTACAGATAACCAAGATAACTACAGATAGCTACAGATACCACATATAGCTACAGATAACCACAGATAACCACAGATAGCTACAGATAACCACAGATAGCTACAGATAGCTACAGATACCACAGATAGCCACAGATAGCTACAGATAACCACAGATAGCCACAGATAGCTACAGATAACCACAGATAACCACGATAGCTACAGATAACCACAGATAGCTACAGATAACTACAGATAACTACAGATAGCTACAGATAGCTACAGATAACTACAGATAGCTACAGATAGCTACAGATAACCACAGATAGCTACAGATAACCACAGATAACCACAGATAACCACAGATAGCTACAGATACCACAGATAGCTACAGATAACCACAGATAGCTACAGATAACCACAGATAACCACAGATAGCTACAGATAACCACAGATAACCACAGATACCACAGATAGCTACAGATAACCACAGATAGCTACAGATAGCTACAGATAACCACAGATAGCCACAGATAGCTACAGATAACTACAGATAGCTACAGATAACCACATATAGCTACAGATAACCACAGATAGCTACAGATAGCTACAGATAACCACAGATAGCTACAGATAACAGATAGCTACAGATAGCTACAGATAACTACAGATAACCACAGATCTACAGATAACCACAGATAGCTACAGATAACCACAGATAGCTACAGATAACCACAGATAGCTACAGATAACCACAGATAGCTACAGATAACCACAGATAGCTACAGATAACTACAGATAGCTACAGATAACCACAGATAGCTACAGATAGCTACAGATAACCACAGATAGCTACAGATAACCACAGATAGCTACAGATAACCACAGATAGCTACAGATAGCTACAGATAACCACACATAGCTACAGATAGCCACAGATAGCTACAGATAGCCACATATAGCTACAGATAACCACAGATAGCTACAGATAGCTACAGATAACCACAGATAGCTACAGATAACTACAGATAGCTACAGATAACCACAGATAGCTACAGATAGCTACAGATAACCACAATAGCTACAGATAACCACAGATAGCTACAGATAACCACAGATAGCTACAGATAGCTACAGATAACCACACATAGCTACAGATAACTACAGATATAGATAACCACAGATAGCTACAGATAGCTACAGATAACCACAGATAGCTACAGATAACCACAGATAACTACAGATAGCTACAGATAACTACAGATAACCACAGATAGCTACAGATAACCACAGATAGCTACAGTAGCTCAGATAACCACAGATAACCACAGATAGCTACAGATAACCACAGATAACTACAGATAGCTACAGATAACCACAGATAGCTACAGATACCACAGATAGCTACAGATAACCAGATAACCACAGATAGCTACAGATAACCACAGATAGCTACAGATAACCACAGATAGCTACAGATAACCACAGATAACTACAGATAGCTACAGATAACCACAGATAGCTACAGATAACCACAGATAGCTACAGATAGCTACAGATAACCACAGATAGCTACAGATAGCTACAGATAACCACAGATTACAGATAGCTACAGATAACTACAGATATAGATAACCACAGATAGCTACAGATAGCTACAGATAACCACAGATAGCTACAGATAACCACAGATAGCTACAGATAACCACAGATAACTACAGATAGCTACAGATACCCAGATAGCTACAGATACCACAGATAGCTACAGATAGCTACAGATAACCACAGATAGCTACAGATAGCTACAATAACCACAGATAGCTACAGATAGCTACAGATAACTAACAGATATAGATAACCACAGATAGCTACAGATAACCACAGATAGCTACAGATAACTACAGATAGCTACAGATAGCTACAGATAACCACCTATAGCTACAGATAACCACAGATAGCTACAGATAGCTACAGATAACCACAGATAGCTACAGATAACTACAGATATAGATAACCACAGATAGCTACAGATAGCTACAGATAACCACAGATAGCTACAGATAACCACAATAGCTACAGATAACCACAGATAGCTACAGATAACCACAGATAGCTACAGATAACTACAGATAGCCACAGATAGCTACAGATAACCACATATAGCTACAGATAACTACAGATATAGATAACCAGATAGCTACAGATAGCTACAGATAACCACAGATAGCTACAGATAACTACAGATATAATAACCACAGATAGCTACAGATAGCTACAGATAACCACAGATAGCTACAGATAACCACAGATAGCTACAGATAGCCAAAGATAGGTACATATAGCCAGGACAGCAGTAAATGGGACAGGGTTAGGGTTCTCTACATGCAGAGATGAAAACACGTTAAACTCTGTTTTTGTAAAGTTTATCTGAAACGAGCGTCTCTGAATCTTTGATTGTTTATAAAGTTTGACTGCGAGTGAAATTTTTTAAGAAGCTTCCTGTTGACACTTTGAACAGAGGAGAAAACGTTTGTGCCATTAGATGTGAGGACTGTTTACACTGGATTCAGTTTTATCCAAACTGAGTTAAACCAGTTTAGCTGGATTAAATTAGAATAAAATGGTATATCTTGGTTTGAACCGCATTCAACTGGTTTAAACAGGATTTAACCAGGATTAAACTGGTTCTATTTTGATTAAACCAGTTATAAATGGAGTAAATTGGAATAGGATGGTTTAACTGGATTGAACCTGATCCACTGGTTTAAACAGGATCAAACCAGATTAAACTGGTTTAAACAGGATCAAACCAGATTAAACTGGTTTAAACAGGATCCAACCAGATTAAACTGTTTTGAACTGGATCAAACCAGATTAAACTGGTTTAAACAGGATCCAACCAGATTAAACTGTTTGAACTGGATCAAACCAGATTAAACTGGTTCAGACTGCATTCTACACGATTACAGTTTTAAACTGGATGAAACCAGATTGAATGGTTTGGACTGGTTGAGGTGATGGAGCTTGTTGTACGTAGATACTTGAAGTTTAAAATAAATGAGAGTATTTTTGTAAACCTGTTAGCAGATAGAAACGTCTCTGATGAATCTGTGATATATTTTTCTTCTTTACTCTGTTTCTGAAAATGTGGAATAAAAACATGATTCATGAAACCTCCAGGTGTTTACAGGTGAATAACTTCCTGTCTAATACCAGGTTCAATGAATGAGAAACAACAGGTAAGGATGTTCAGATATTTAATGAGGTAAAACAAACAGGAAGTAAAAAACAAACAGGAAGTGACAGAAAATATTTACAGTTATTGGCTCATAGATGTTTGTGAACCAACTAAAACAGGTGAACAGAGATAGGAGCAGCAGGATGTCTCACTCTGTAGTCAGGTATAAAACAGGTATAGAAGGTGAGTCATCTGTATCATGATTATTCATCTATGCTGTTCCCTTGGTAACGTGCAATAACACATTAAATGTAACTCAGCCTTGGAGATAATGTAACAACAACAAAAGTGTCAATAAAGTTCATGATTGATAAGTAATGATATAAAAACCGAGATGCTTCATTCACGCTGCTGTATATAATCATCATCAGAGATATGAGTGTTAGGTAAGAGCTTCACTCTGCTGTATATAATCATCATCAGAGATAGGAGTGTTAGGTAAGAGATTCACTCTGCTGTATATAATCATCATCAGAGATAGGAGTGTTAGGTAAGAGATTCACTCTGCTTTATATAATCATCATCAGAGATAGGAGTGTTAGGTAAGAGATTCACTCTGCTGTATATAATCATCATCAGAGATAGGAGTGTTAGGTAAGATTCACTCTGCTGTTAATACTCATCATCAGAGATAGGAGTCTTAGGTAAGAGATTCACTCTGCTGTATATAATCATCATCAGAGATAGGAGTGTTAGGTAGAGATTCACTCTGCTGTATATAATCATCATCAGAGATAGGAGTGTTAGGTAAGAGATTCACTCTGCTGTTAATACTCATCATCAGAGATAGGAGTGTTAGGTAAGAGATTCACTCTGCTGTATATAATCATCATCAGAGATAGGAGTGTTAGGTAAGAGATTCACTCTGCTGTATATAATCATCATCAGAGATAGGAGTGTTAGGTAAGAGATTCACTCTGCTGTATATAATCATCATCAGAGATAGGAGTGTTAGGTAAGAGATTCACTCTGCTGTAATAATCATCATCAGAGATAGGAGTCTTAGGTAAGAGATTCACTCTGCTGTATATAATCATCATCAGAGATAGGAGTGAAGGTAAGAGCTTCACTCTGCTGTATATAATCATCATCAGAGATAGGAGTGTTAGGTAAGAGATTCACTCTGCTGTATATAATCATCATCAGAGATAGGAGTGTTAGGTAAGAGATTCACTCTGCTGTATATAATCATCATCAGAGATAGGAGTGTTAGGTAAGAGATTCACTCTGCTGTATATAATCATCATCAGAGATAGGATGTTAGGTAGAGATTCACTCTGCTGTATATAATCATCATCAGAGATAGGAGTGTTAGGTAAGAGCTTCACTCTGCTGTATATAATAATCATCAGAGATAGGAGTGTTAGGTAAGAGCTTCACTCTGCTGTATATAATCTTCATCAGAGATAGGAGTGAAGGTGAGAGCTTCACTCGGTTCATTTCTTGAAGAACTTTTTGTTGAGGAGGAAGATGAGCAGGTTGACGTTGATCTTCGCTTTGTCGAACATCTTCATCACCGCCACGCCTTCATACTGCAGCTGCAGCAGGTCCTAAACACACACAGGTTTTTAATAACATTGCATTTAATGTGCAGTGCACAGTATTTAGCTCAGTATCTGGCTTAGTATCTGGCTCAGTATCTGGCTCAGTATCTGGCTCAGTATCTGGCTAAGTATTTAGCTCAGTATCTAGCTTGGTTGTACCTGGTACTGCAGCAGGAACTCCTCCATCTCCACTCCCAGGAACCGGGCTTTAACGGTGAAGCTCCCTCTCTCCGGGCCGGGCACGATGTCGAACACCACGTTCCTGAACCTGGAACAGACCGGACGTGTTACGGTAAAGGCAGTAACAGTGACACGTTAACAGTGACACGTGTTACAGTAAAGGCAGTAACAGTGACACGTGTTACGGTAAAGGCAGTAACCGTGACACGTGTTACAGTAAAGGCAGTAACAGTGACACGTGTTACAGTAAAGGTAGTAACAGTGACACGTGTTACAGTAAAGGCACTAACAGTGACACGTGTTACGGTAAAGGTAGTAACAGTGACACGTGTTACGGTAAAGGTAGTAACAGTGACACGTGTTACGGTAAAGGCAGTAACAGTGACACGTGTTACGGTAAAGGTAGTAACAGTGACACGTGTTACAGTAAAGGCACTAACAGTGACACGTGTTACGGTAAAGGTAGTAACAGTGACACGTGTTACGGTAAAGGCAGTAACAGTGACACGTGTTACAGTAAAGGCAGTAACAGTGACACGTGTTACGGTAAAGGTAGTAACAGTGACACGTGTTACGGTAAAGGCAGTAACAGTGACACGTGTTACAGTAAAGGCAGTAACAGTGACACGTGTTACGGTAAATGTAGTAACAGTGACACGTGTTACAGTAAAGGCAGTAACAGTGACACGTGTTACGGTAAAGGCAGTAACAGTGACACGTGTTACAGTAAGGCACTAACAGTGACACGTTTTACGGTAAAGGACTAACAGTGACAGGTGTTACAGTAAAGGTAGTAACAGTGACAAAAGTTACAGTAAAGGTAGAAACAGTGACACGTGTTACGGTAAAGGCAGTAACCGTGACACGTGTTACAGTAAAGGCAGTAACAGTGACACGTGAACAGTGACACGTGTTACAGTAAAGGCACTAACAGTGACACGTGTTACAGTAAAGGCAGTAACAGTGACACGTGTTACAGTAAAGGCACTAACAGTGACACGTGTTACGGTAAAGGCAGTAACCGTGACACGTGTTACAGTAAGGCACTAACAGTGACACTGTTACAGTAAAGGCAGTAACAGTGACACGTTTACGTGTTAAGGTAAAGGTAGTAACAGTGACACGTGTTACGGTAAAGGCAGTAACAGTGACACGTGTTACGGTAAAGGTAGTAACAGTGACACGTGTTACGGTAAAGGTAGTAACAGTGACACGTGTTACGGTAAAGGCACTAACAGTGACACGTGTTACGGTAAAGGCACTAACAGTGACAGGTGTTACGGTAAAGGCACTAACCGTGACACGTGTTACAGTAAAGGTAGTAACAGTGACACGTGTTACGGTAAAGGTAGTAACAGTGACACGTTTTACGTGTTACGGTAAAGGTAGTAACAGTGACAGGTGTTACGGTAAGGCAGTAACAGTGACACGTGTTACTGTAAAGGCACTAACAGTGACACGTGTTACGGTAAAGGCAATAACAGTGACACGTGTTTAGGGTAAAGGCACTAACAGTGACACGTTTTATGTGTTACGGTAAAGGTAGTAACAGTGACACGTGTTACGGTGAAGGCACTAACAGTGACACGTGTTACGGTAAAGGCACTAACAGTGACACGTGTTACGTGTTACGGTAAAGGTAGTAACAGTGACACGTGTTACAGTAAAGGCAGTAACAGTGACACGTGTTACGGTAAAGGCACTAACAGTGACAGGTGTTTACGTAAAGGTAGTAACAGTGACACGTGTTACGGTAAAGGTAGTAACAGTGACACGTGTTACGGTGAAGGCACTAACAGTGACACGTGTTACAGTAAAGGCAGTAACAGTGACACGTTTTACGTGTTACGGTAAAGGTAGTAACAGTGACACGTGTTACGGTAAAGGCAGTAACAGTGATACGTGTTACGGTAAAGGTAGTAACAGTGACACGTGTTACGGTAAAGGCACTAACAGTGACACATGTTACGGTAAGGCACTAACAGTGACAGGTGTTACGGTAAAGGCACAAACCGTGACACGTGTTACAGTAAAGGTAGTAACAGTGACACGTGTTACAGTAAAGGCAGTAACAGTGACACGTGTTTACAGTAAAGGCAGTAACAGTGACACGTTTTACGTGTTACGGTAAAGTAGTAACAGTGACACGTGTTACGGTAAAGGCAGTAACAGTGACACGTGCTACGGTAAAGGCAGTAACAGTGACACGTGTTACGGTAAAGGCAGTAACAGTGACACGTGTTACAGTAAAGGCAGTAACAGTGACACGTGTTACAGTAAAGGCAGTAACAGTGACACGTGTTACAGTAAAGGTAGTAACAGTGACACGTGTTACGGTAAAGGCAGTAACAGTGACACGTGTTACAGTAAAGGCAGTAACAGTGACAACGTGTTACAGTAAAGGCACTAACAGTGACACGTTTTACGGTAAAGGCACTAACAGTGACAGGTATTACAGTAAAGGTAGTAACAGTGACACGTTTACAGTAAAGGTAGAAACAGTGACACGTGTTACAGTAAAGGCAGTAACAGTGACACGTGTTACAGTAAAGGCACTAACAGTGACACGTGTTACGGTAAAGGCAGTAACAGTGACACGTGAACAGTGACACGTGTTACAGTAAAGGCAGTAACAGTGACACGTGTTACGGTAAAGGCAGTAACAGTGACACGTTTACAGTAAAGGCAGTAACAGTGACACGTGTTACAGTAAAGGCACTAACAGTGACACGTGTTACAGTAAAGGCAGTAACAGTGACACGTGAACATGACATGTGTTACAGTAAAGGCACTAACAGTGACACGTGTTACAGTAAAGGCACTAACAGTGACACGTGTTACGGTAAAGGCAGTAACCGTGACACGTGTTACAGTAAAGGCAGTAACAGTGACACGTGAACAGTGACACATGTTACAGTAAAGGGACTAACAGTGACACGTTTACAGTAAAGGCAGTAACAGTGACACGTGTTACAGTAAAGGCACTAACAGTGACACGTGTTACGGTAAAGGCAGTAACCGTGACACTGTTACAGTAAAGGCACTAACAGTGACACGTGTTACAGTAAAGGCAGTAACAGTGACACGTTTTACGTGTTAAGGTAAAGGTAGTAACAGTGACACGTGTTTACGGTAAAGGCAGTAACAGTGACACGTGTTACAGTAAGACTAACAGTGACACGTGTTACGGTGAAGGCACTAATAGTGACACGTGTTACCGTAAAGGTAGTAACAGTGACACGTGTTACGGTGAAGGCACTAACAGTGACACGTGTTACCGTAAAGGTAGTAACAGTGCACTGTTACGGTGAAGGCACTAACAGTGACACGTGTTACCGTAAAGGTAGTAACAGTGACACGTGTTACGGTAAAGGCACTAACAGTGACACTGTTGCGGTGAAGGCACTAACAGTGACACGTGTTACGGTGAAGGCACTAACAGTGACACTGTTACGGTAAAGGCAGTAACAGTGACACGTTTTACATGTTACGGTAAAGGTAGTAACAGTGACACGTGTTACAGTAAAGGCAGTAACAGTGACACGTGTTACGGTAAAGGCACTAACAGTGACAGGTGTTACAGTAAAGGTAGTAACAGTGACACGTGTTACGGTAAAGGTAGTAACAGTGACACGTGTTACGGTAAGGCACTAACAGTGACACGTGTTACAGTAAAGGCATTAACAGTGACACGTTTTACGTGTTACGGTAAGGTAGTACAGTGACATGTGTTACGGTAAAGGCAGTAACAGTGACACGTGTTACGGTAAAGGTAGTAACAGTGACACGTGTTACGGTAAAGGTAGTAACAGTGACACGTGTTACGGTAAAGGCACTAACAGTGACACGTGTTACGGTAAAGGCACTAACAGTGACAGGTGTTACGGTAAAGGCACTAACCGTGACACGTGTTACAGTAAAGGTAGTAACAGTGACAAGTGTTACGGTAAAGGTAGTAACAGTGACACGTGTTACGGTGAAGGCACTAACAGTGACACGTGTTACAGTAAAGGCAGTAACAGTGACACGTTTTACGTGTTACGGTAAAGGTAGTAACAGTGACACGTGTTACGGTAAAGGCAGTAACAGTGACACGTGTTCGGTAAAGGTAGTAACAGTGACACGTGTTACGGTAAAGGCACAAACCGTGACACGTGTTACAGTAAAGGTTATAACAGTGACACGTGTTACAGTAAAGGCAGTAACAGTGACACGTTTTACGTGTTACGGTAAAGGTAGTAACAGTGACACGTGTTACGGTAAAGGCAGTAACAGTGACACGTGCTACGGTAAGGCAGTAACAGTGACACGTGTTACAGTAAAGGCAGTAACAGTGACACGTTTTACGTGTTACGGTAAAGGTAGTAACAGTGACACTGTTACGGTAAAGGCAGTAACAGTGACACGTGCTACGGTAAAGGCAGTAACAGTGACACGTGTTTACGGTAAAGGCAGTAACAGTGACACGTGTTACAGTAAAGGCAGTAAAAGTGACACGTGTTACAGTAAGGCAGTAACAGTGACACGTGTTACAGTAAAGGTAGTAACAGTGACACGTGTTGCGGTGAAGGCACTAACATGACACGTGTTACGGTGAAGGCACTAACAGTGACACGTGTTACGTAAAGGCAGTAACAGTGACACGTTTTACATGTTACGGTAAAGTAGTAACAGTGACACGTGTTACAGTAAAGGCAGTAACAGTGACACGTGTTACGGTAAAGGCACTAACAGTGACGGTGTTACAGTAAAGGTAGTAACAGTGACACGTGTTACGGTAAGGTAGTAACAGTGACACGTGTTACGGTAAAGGCACTAACAGTGACACGTGTTACAGTAAAGGTAGTAACAGTGACACGTGTTACGGTAAAGGTAGTAACAGTGACACGTGTTACGGTAAAGGCACTAACAGTGACACGTGTTACAGTAAAGGCATTACAGTGACACGTTTTACGTGTTACTGTAAAGTAGTAACAGTGACATGTGTTACGGTAAAGGCAGTAACAGTGACACGTGTTACATGTTACGGTAAAGGTAGTAACAGTGACACGTGTTACAGTAAAGCAGTAACAGTGACACGTGTTACGGTAAAGGCACTAACAGTGACAGGTGTTACAGTAAAGGTAGTAACAGTGACACTGTTACGGTAAAGGTAGTAACAGTGACGTGTTACGGTAAAGTAGTAACAGTGACACGTGTTACGGTAAAGGCACTACAGTGACACGTGTTACGGTAAAGGCACTAACAGTGACAGGTGTTACGGTAAAGGCATTAACCGTGACACGTGTTACAGTAAAGGTAGTAACAGTGACAAGTGTTACG
>JAAKFY010001069.1:172495-192495 GCA_011823955.1 Dissostichus mawsoni
ACACACACACACACACACACACCACACACCACACACACACACACACACACACACACCACCACAACACACACACACACCCCACACACACACCCCCCACACACACCACACACCCCCCACACACACACACAACACACACCACACACACACACACCCCACACACAGACACACACACACACACACACACACACCACAGACACACCCACACACACAGAGACACACACATAAACACACACACACAGACAGACACACACACACACAGACCACACACACAAGAACACACACACACAGACAGACACACCACACACAGAAACACACACACAACAGACACACACACACACAGACACCAAACACACAGACAAACACACACACACACAAACACACACACACACACACACACATACACACAGAGACACACACACACACAGAAACACACACACAGACACACACACACACACAGACACACACATACACCAGCAGACACAACATACACACAGAGACACACACACACACACACTCACACATACACACAGAGACACACACACACACACACACACAGCCACACACACACACACACACACACAGAGAGACACACACATACACACAGACACACCACACACACACACACACACACACACACACACACACCACACACACACCACAGACAGTAAAGCAAATACTGTTAATGTAATTTAATACAAACTGAACTTAGCCACTAAACAAACACATCAATACAAATAGCTACTGAAACAAAGAAGTGTAACTCACAGTTACTGAAATAAATACCAATTACTGTATTTTACGCAATTACTTTATCCTGTCTTTGTCTTTTTTAACCCGTGTTAATTGTCCCCCCCTCAGTAAGTATCTGGCCCCTCTAGCAGCCCTGGTCTCGGACCGCCTCTGGGGATAAACCCAGTCCCTCTGAATGAGGCTGCAGTCCTCCGGCCCGCCGCTGCAGTTCCCCGGCCCGCCGCTGCGTGTCGCTGTCCTGATCACACCGCAGCAGAGCAGAAGAAGAAGGAGAAGGAGCAGAAGTTGAAGCTGTTTACCGGAGGATCCTCTCCCGTTACCGGAGGTCTGATGGCGGCCCGCCAAGCGCTGCAGGTGCACCTGGACCTGCTGTCTCAGCCCTGCCGCGCGCTGCACATCCTGCTGGCGTGCACGCGCCTCCCGCACACCGTCCGGCACGTGGCACTGCGGAGAGGTCAGATCAAAGGGTTTCTGAAACATTTACAGACTTTAATATAAAGTAAACTGTCTTTAATGTAAACTCAAGCGTTGTGTCCTGAGAACATCTGTATCATTCATATGAGATCTCAGTGTGTCAGACTGGTCTCTGAACCCTCTGAGGGGTCAAAGGTCTCTGAACCCTCTGAGGGGTCAAAGGTCTCCAGGACAGAGGTCTCATAGAACTGCTTAATAAATAACTTTCCTAACGCTACTCAGTACAAAGCTCAAACTGAACTCCAGGAGACTATGGGACATCTAAAGAGAAGATCTTTATTTACATCCCTTTAAAGAGTCTCTGACATTTACAGCTTTGATTTCAAACTCAACTCAACTCTCTTAAACTGAGACGCTTCATGTGCTTAAAGCTTCATAAAGGTAGAGAAGAACATCTGAAACTAGTGATGGCAGTTTGACACTGAAGCTTCGAACGGAGCTTCAACCCTGGACTTCCTTTTCCATAGAAGCAGTGATTCGAAATCACGTGACATATGACGTCAGAAGCAGCAACTGCTTCAAATCACGTGACATGTGACGTCCGAACCAGCAACTGCTTCATTTCCTGAATGAATCAACTCACTGGTTCGCCGTCCAATCACGCGATTCAATGCACTGCCTCGTCTCGATTCTGACTGGTTGAAACTGTTTGAATTTGAGCGTCACTTAGTAAGTGACACTTTATAACCGCTCAAAAAATGCACAATTTGGCAATCTGTTAGAGATGGCAAATCCGGATCCTTTTACGGACTCAGGGTCTTCTGAGTCAGTCATTGAAGAGATCCGGATCATACAAGTCATTTGAGTCATATGAGTCAGCAGCACCAAGACTGTAGAAATCCTATCGGTGAAACCGAAAACTTGTTGCATTTCACGAGCATATTAAACTGACGTTACATTAACCTCCGCTACAGTGTCTTTTGCTTTAATAAAAAATGTTGATCACAAAAAAAAGGGTTATTTTGCGATTTGACGAATCTGAGTCTGCTGTTGACTCGTGCAGGATATAGCCGCGGGAGCCGGGAGGAGGAGGGGCTGCAACATGTTACTGTTAATCTATCCCCACTTTTGGCCACACCCCCTAAGTAAAATGTCTTCCCGGCCGCGGCTATGCTCGTGCACAATATGACGAGTATGGATGGATCTCTGGATCTGCTATGCTATTACGGTTAGGAGCCGTAACTTACGGCTCCCCTGAGTCCCCACGAGTCTGCAGGAAGTTTCACTGATCCGCGTCCCCTGAGCCAAACGATAACTTCTGGCAGCTATCCTACTTGCTAAAGGCTAGGCAGATGGACTGGGGTACGTTGTAATGTGATTTTACATGTTATAAGGAGAGTAGCGAGTGACGACGCAATTTATAGTTTTAATTTGTACGTCACACCAGGTGTAGGACTCAAAGGACTCGGGTTAATGGAGAGGGGAGACTCGTCACGACCAGCTCATTTCTAGGATCCGGGTTAATGATCCGGATGAATCAGGACTCGCCCATCTCTACAATCTGTGGGATTGTTGTCGTAGTTTGCCTTGTTGCTGTTGAGCTGTTTCTTATAGAGCAAGCAAGGAAGAAAGAGAGGTCGTTCTGGGAAACACTTCGAAATGTGAAGTTGTGAACAAAAAGACAATTATGAGTAATATAAAAACAGTTAGATTCTTAAAGGAATAGATAGCCCAGTGGATAGAGCCGGCGGCCTGAATGCTGCGATGTCCTCCGCGCAGCTGGTTCAAAGCCCGGAATGGATGAACTTTGAATCATTGCTTTTCACTTTAATACTTTAATAACTGATAAAGGCCGTCTCCGCCCAAAGAGATGTCCAGCACTCTCTAGTCTCTGCTCAATAACCCAATACACACAATTATCAATCTTTAATTGCAAATAGAACATGATATTCAGTCTTTGTGTGTGTGTGTGTGTGTGTGTGTGTGTGTGTGTGTGTGTGTGTGTGTGGTGTGTGTGTGTGTGTGTGTGTGTGTGTGTGTGTGTGTGTGTGTGTGTGTGTGTGTGTGTGTGTGTGTGTGTGTGTGTGGTGTGTGTGTGTGTGTGTGTGTGTGTGTGTGTGTGTGTGTGTGTGTGTGTGTGTGTGTGTGTGTGTGTGTGTGTGTGTGTGTGTGTGTGTGTGTGTGTGTGTGTGTGTGTGTGTGTGTGTGTGCATCGAATATGTTTCAAGGCAAAGATCCGTTAAACCCACTGCAGCCTTGCACTTCGCCAGGAGAGGTCGCTGTAACTGAAGCTTCCAGAAATGAACCTATTTCCGACACAATTGTCCAAGAGGTTCGATGCTTCATTCAAAGCTTCATCTTGCCATCACTACCTGAAACTAGAGGCTGTGTTTCAGATCAAATATCAGCCGGACGGTGAGTGCCCCCCCGCTCAGGTCTCTATAGAGCGGAGCAGGGACCCTGCAGGAAGCTGCTGTTCCCTCCACTCAGTGGCGGCTCCAGAGTCTTTGTGTTGGGTAATCTATGGTAGGGCTAACCCATCCAGTGGTGGGGCTCAAGTCAGTATTTGCAATGTAATTACATACACGCTATATCGCCCCCCCGACAGTGAAACGCCACGCGTGAGGTTTACATTATTTCCCTGTCTCAATCAAAATGGAACTGTATGAAATAAAACGGCACATTTGTCTTGTAGTAAATAGAAAGGGATCACTGTGAACGTGACGTATGATAGTACACGTTGAAGATCCAATGGGGATACTGAATGGCGGTTCCGATTGATCTCAATCAGTAAGGCATGACGCAGACAACGTTTCGTTGCTCTGATTGGCTGTAGGTCTATTCAAATTGCATTCAGAGGCATTTTGATCTGACCGCGGCCGCGCTGATATTATAACGCCAGAGAATTTACACACCTTTAGTGTATAAAACTCCCCCACTACTTAGACTATTCCTTGCTCCCCTCTTCTAGCATAAGCCCGAATGGTCTGAACCATATTGCATCAGTAACGTGCACTTGTTGTTACAGCAGGATCAGTTTGTGTGTTGTGGACACGACCCGTGTATTTTCGCAATCCGTGTTCTCAACATGCTTTAACATCATTTTCATGGTGGGGCTAAGGTGGGGCTAAGCTGGGGCTATGGTGGGGCTAAGGTGGGGCTAAGCTGGGGCTAAGGTGGGGCTATGGTGGGGCTAAGGTGGGGCTAAGGTGGGGCTAAGGTGGGGCTATGGTGGGGCTAAGGTGGGGCTAAGCTGGGGCTATGGTGGGGCTAAGGTGGGGCTAAGTGGGGCTAAGGTGGGGCTAAGGTGGGGCTGAGCTGGGGCTAAGCTGGGGCTAAGGTGGGGCTAAGCTGGGGCTATGGTGGGGCTAAGGTGGGGCTAAGGTGGGGCTATGGTGGGGCTAAGGTGGGGCTAAGGTGGGGCTATGGTGGGACTAAGGTGGGGCTAAGCTGGGGCTAAGGTGGGGCTAAGGTGGGGCTAAGCTGGGGCTGAGGTGGGGCTGAGGTGGGGCTAAGGTGGGGCTAAGGTGGGGCTAAGCTGGGGCTAAGCTGGGGCTAAGGTGGGCTAAGCTGGGGCTAAGCTGGGGCTAAGGTGGGGCTAAGCTGGGGCTAAGGTGGGGCTAAGGTGGGGCTAAGGTGGGGCTAAGGTGGGGCTAAGCCATTTATTGGTATGGCTGTAGCCTACCCCAGCCATACCCTGCGCCGCCACTGCCTCCACTAAAAGGGATTTCTCCAGAGGGTTTTGGAGTATTGTAAGAAATAAGGTCTGTGGAAAACGAACCTGTTTGATAAATGCACGTTTTGTTCAGCCGGATAATCTCCACATGTCTACCCTACTTTTATAATGTTTGAATCATAAATCTAATGTCCAGAAGCAACATGCTAACGTGATGTTAAAGGAACAACAGCCGAGTCCAGCAGCACGACTTCAACAGTTCCATCCGTCTCTTCAATGTGTCTCAACCACAGACCTTATTTCCAGATATTTTCCTAAATCCTATGGAGAGATCCCATTGGCTCTGAGACGAGGGAACAGGAAGTGGTGAAATGCTGACTCACTTCCTGGTTTTAGGACTCATTCCTGCCCACTCTATAGAGTCAGTGTCTCCCCGTTAACCCTGACCTCTGTCCTGGAGACCTTTGACCTTCATCAGAGCTCTGATCTCAGCCAAACCTCAGAGATCCGTGTGACAACAGACTGAGACTCAATATGAGATACAGATGGTCTGGAGTCCCTCTGATGTGTTCGTCTGAAACTCAGCCTGTAGGTTCAGAGTGATCCGGCTGAGGCCGATATCACGCATGAGTGACTGAGCCAGGTCGGGCTGGAGTGGTTTCTGTGTGTTTTATGTTCTTCACCCGGATCATAATCAGGTTCCTTATCTCTTATGTTCCCTCATGTGGTTTAGAACCAGACGTTTACTGTGTCCCCTGAGACCTCCTATCACTGGAGGCCTGTACTACGAAGCCGGTTCAACCTAACCTGGATATGTTTGAGTTACCCGGCTTACCTAATCCAAAACATACGCGCTCTCGCTAAGTGGTCCTACGACGCTGGTTATCAACTCGGTAACTCAAGCCAGCCGTGTCATATCTAGTTAGGAGCGCGTTCACATGAAAGGGGCGGGCTAGCAACATTCGACCAATCACAAACATGGAGAAGCGCACTGACAGCGCAGCGTCATACTTCCTGAATGAAAAGTGAACTATAATATTAGACAAATATGAAGAAGTTAAACTTTAAACATCCATGACTTAAACCCTTGATCCAGGATCAAAGCCACATAGCTGCACCTGCAGGTGAATACAGCTGGTAACAGAACAAGTGTTTGAATGCGTCCATTAACAGGTTTATGATATCACTGCCCCGTCTAAGACACGATCTGACTTTCATTACATTTGACTCGAGTGTTTCCTCAACTTAATGTGTTGCTTAAAATAATCCTTCTGCAGACAGTATGTGACACTGTGAGTGCTGCACGGCCAGATCCGGCTCAGCTGACTCAGATAAGGAGATATATGATACATTATGATGTGATATGAATGATAATGGGACACATCCACGTCTGCACTCACAGTGGACTGTACGTAATGTTACTTTGATCCGGTTACTTGTGTTGTGGCAGATATTTCAGTAAGCTTTCTTAACGCTAATGTTATAATAGTCAGATTGCTCTGAAGATGGGAGGTGATATTCTATTCATGTTCACGTTCACACAGTCGGTGATTTATGCCGGCCGTCTTTCCTGCAACGGCAGTTTCTCTGTATTTCCTTTCTCCTGTAATATGACTTGATCGCTTTAAACTCCGCACACTGAGCTCTGATTGGTCAGCAGGCGGTGCTTTCACTGAGTTGATCTCTTAGCCTGCAACCTAACCTGCTCCGGACCAGGTTAGCCGCTCAGCATAAGTTACCATGGAGATCTAGCCCGCTAAGAAGAGAACCAGCGTCGTAGGACCGGAAACCCAGAGTTTCCCCTGAAGTCAGCTAAGAGAAACTCCGGCTTCGTAGTACAGGCCTCTGGTCCCCAAACCGCCTTCAAAACAAAAGCATCAAACATCTCAGATTAATTTAAGTTACACTAAGATTAAAGGTAGATTTACAGTAAACAAAAACATCAATACAATAAATGTATAACTGTTAAATAATATAGGTCAGTATAAGCTTTTCTGAGCGTGTTTACATTCAATAAAGTGTAACCTATACATCATCACCCAAAACTGCCTTTAGGAGGATCTTAATTCACTTTCATTAAGAACACCTTCACTGAATACATGTGTAACTCTTAAATACTCCCCCCCCCCCCCTCTGTGGTGCGTTCAGGGGAACACAGGACTCCAGAGTTCACTGAGATCAACCCAATGCAGAAAGTCCCAGTGATGGTGGACAACGGGTTCATACTCACAGAGAGGTACACACACACACACACACACACACACACACACACACACACACACACACACACACACACACACAGAGAGGTACACACACACACACACACCACACACACCACACACACACAGAGAGAGGAACACACACACACACACACACAGAGGTACACACACACACACACATACACACACACACACACACACACACACACAGAGAGGTACACACACACACACACACACACACAGAGGTACACACACACACACACAGAGGTACAAACACATACACACCCACACACACACACACAGAGGTACACACACACACACACACACACACAGAGGTACACACACACACACACACACACACACACAGAGACACACACACAGAGACACACACACAGAGGTACACACACACACACACACACACACACAGAGGTACACACACACACAGAGGTACACACACACACACACACACACACACACAGAGAGAGGTACACACACACACACACACACACACACACAGAGGTACACACACACACACACACACAGAGGTACACACACACACACACACACACACACACACAGAGGTACAAACACATACACACACACCACACACAGAGGTACACACACACACACACACACCACAGAGGTACACACACAGAGACACACACACAGAGAGGTACACACACATACATACACACACACACACACACACACAGAGAGGTACACACACACAAACACACACATACACACACACAAAGACAGAGGTACACACACACACACACACACACACAGCTCCACGAATCACCTGCAGATGTTATATGTTTTGTGTGTGTGTGTGTGTGTGTGTGTGTGTGTTAGTGATGCCATCATTAAGTACCTGGTCAACAAGTACGACGTCCCGGATCACTGGTATCCACGGCAACCAGAGAGACGCGCCAGAGTTGATGAATACACCGCCTGGCATCACACACACACCCGGCCTCACGCTGCCAAGGTGTTCCTCCTGGAGGTACACACACACACACACACACACACACACACACACACACGCACGCACACACACACACACACACACACACACACACACACACACACCTCTATCTGTCTGTTGTCTCTTAATATTTCTCCTTGTTGATGCTAGAAACATGTCAGACTCAATGTGATACTGAAGTGTTATGGAATATAGTATTATGGTATGTAGTATGATGGTCTCCCCCCCCCCCCCCCCCAGGTGCTCCTCCCAGCTCAGACGGGCTCTCCGGTAGAGGAGCAGCATCTGATGGGAGCTCTCTCTGAGCTGCAGGAGACCCTGGACCAGCTGGAGAGCATGTTCCTGCGCAGGCAGCCCTTCCTCTGCGGCGATGACATCACGGTGGCCGACCTGCTGGCCGTCTGCGAGCTCATGCAGGTTAGCTCTCATTGGCTCCTCAGATTGGGTTAACCGGCCTGTGATTGGTCGTGTGTTCTTCTGTCACCTCTGACAGCAGAGAGCTCACTGCCTCTCTCCTAACCACATAAACCTTCCATGTTCCAAACAGGCTGGTTCCTTTAGTCTGAATGTGTGTTTGGTGGCGTGATCATTATTATTTAGAGTCATTGCGTGCCTATTGATTTGAACACGATCCGTGTATCCATCATTTCCTGGTCTTCTCTAAAGAAGAGGGACCAATGGAAACGTTGTCATGTTGCCGTTGTTCAGCATGGAAACATTCATTAGCTAACAATGACATTATTGTTCTATTAATATAAAGGGAGGTCAGGTACTCTTTAAAACAGCTGCTAGTTATGGGTACTTTTTACTGAAGTACATTTCAAAGCCTCTTTACTTTTACTTGAGTGAAGAAGTTTAGTCAGTACTTCTACTTCTCTACTCTTGAGTAAAGTATGTGTGTGTTGTGTCTCCTCAGCCGGAGGGCGGGGGGCGGGACGTCCTGCAGGATCGCCCCCTGCTTCAGCGCTGGAAGAGTCGAGTTCGAGCCGCTGTGGGCGACGCTTTCGACCAGGCGCACGCCGTGCTGTACGCACTGAGAGACCGGCGCCGCGCCAAGCTGTGACATCACACAGAGGGGCGGGGCCAGCTGACTGAAGGAGCCAATCACCATCCAGAGTCAGACCAGCTCTCATAATGCTTTCTAAGTGCTAACCGTTAGCTTCTCCTGCAGATATCAGCTCATTTAATTTGTTAATGAATGAACACCGTCAACAGAAAGTGGCCTTAAAAGTGATTTGTGTTCGAGCGTTATTATTATCACGTTGCCTTTGACCTCCCTGATTATAATTATTGTTATAATATAAAAGCACATAATGGCCTCCAATCAGCTCTCAGCTCGGAGATCACATGACCTGTTAATCTGCCTGTAATGTAAATAATTGTTAAGCATCAGATTGAATCAACATGTTAATAATAATCATAATCTGATTTCTGTTGTAATCTTGTAAGAGAAATAAAGGTTTGAGATGTTATCGTACTTCTTTATTTCCTGCCTCACAGTCACATGACAGAAACTACAGCAGGAGTTCATCTGATATCATGGTGTAATATTAATCCTAAATATCAAATCCAACACTCATTTTATCTTCCATGTCTTCTCTCAGGCTAGAACACATCCAATCCACATCCAGGACTTTACTTCACTAACTCTGTCTGTCTGTGTCTGACAATCAAGATCTTTAAGGTCTCCTGGTTCTGTTAGCTGTTAGCTCTGTTAGCTGTTAGCTCTGTTAGCTGTTAGCTCTGTTCTTATCCGTCAGCTATTAGCTCTGTTAGCTCTGTTAGCTCTGTTCTTATCCGTCAGCTATTAGCTCTGTTAGCTGTTAGCTCTGTTCTTATCCGTCAGCTATTAGCTCTGTTAGCTGTTAGCTCTGTTAGCTGTTAGCTCTGTTAGCTGTTAGCTCTGTTCTTATCCGTCAGCTATGTTAGCTATTAGCTCTGTTAGCTATTAGCTGTTTTTATCCGTAATATCTGTTAGCTGCAGAGATGGGGCCGTTACTCAAAAAAAGTAATATTGCTTATTACTTTAAAAAAAGTAATATATTACTTTACTTCGTTACTCTCTACATAAAGGCGTTACTTTACTCGTTACTTTACTCGCAGGGCCGGCCCTCCCTACAGGCAGATCACGCAGACTGCGGAGGGTGCTTCATTTTGCGGAGGGAGCCTCATCTGAAGCGCAAATGCGGCGCACCTACAGTACCCCTAGATTCCACCGGGTCCGTCAGCGGCTCGTTACGGCTGCGCCGCGGCGTTCACAGCGATCGCGGCCACTCTAGTCAATGGGTGCTATTCCACCAGACGCGCCGCGTTATGGCTAGAAGCGTCCCAGAAGCGTCCCAGAATCCTATTTTTGACGCGACGCAGCCGTAACGTAATGTCGGGCAGGCAGGAAGTGGAACGTTCAGAGCATATATAGCATATATATATATATACACACACACAAACTAATTGTGCAGACCCTATCCCTCCGTAGTCTTTCAAGTAGGAGGAGAAATGCCAGCGTTCTCCTCCGGTTTACAGGCACTGTGTAAATTATATATATAGAATAATTATGATGTTGAATGCATTTTTTTACCACTAAAATACAGCAACACATCTTTGATTCATGTCGTTTATAACTGGAATATTACAATTATTATTAACTTTGTCTGCACAAAGTAGCCTGTCCAGGAAATATGCCCAAATCAACAAAAACTGCAAGCCGGCACGCAAGACGCTCCGCTTCTGAAACGCGCCCGGTGGGTTATGACGCTGGAGGAGGTCGGACCAAAGCCGCGGCGCAGACGTGACGCGGCGCAGACGGACCCGGTGGAATCTAGCGGTAAGCGCGCCACAGTTTTCGCCGCTGCGAGGCTCCACAAGCACTAGCAACAGATTTTATAAAAGTAACGAAGTAACGCGTGTCGGGCAACGTTAGTAACTGTAGTGTGATTACTGAATTATAAAAGTAACGCGTTACATTACTCCGTTACCGACAAAAGTAATATTATTACAGTAACGCCCAACTCTGGTTAGCTTTGAGCTTTGTTAGCTATTATTTCTGTTAGCTTTGTTATTTATTCTTTAGTTGGTAAATCTATGGATAACAGCTACATGCTAACGTTAGCTAGCTCTCCTGCAGGTTTGGACACAGACTTGTTGTTAAGATGAAGTTCAGGGAGGATGTTACACACTTTATAACCAAAAGCAGGATCTGATTCTTTATTTATGGCTGTTGGATGCAAATGTTTTTCGTTGTCTCAAAAGAATAACATTTGATTTTAAACCTGAAAATCAAATGGAGGCCGAAACAGTGAAAAATAGGAACATTTTTATTACAAAACTTAATATAACTTTATTTACAGTTGGTCCTCTGCAGGGGGCGGGGCTTGGTCCTCTGCAGGGGGCGGGGCTTGGCTCCTTTTTCCTGAAGGTACTTCCTCTTCGTCATCTTCACGCCGTCGCTTCCTCCCGGGGGCTGACTCCGCCTCCTGGGGAGGGGGGGGGGGCAGGTTTATAATGTGTGTGTGTGTAGAGGTGGGAAGTATTGGAGTACAAATACTTCGTTACTGTACTTAAGTACATGTTTCTGGTATCAGTACTTTACTCCACTACTTATTTTCCTGACCACTTTCTACTTCTCACATTTTGAACCCAAATACCTGTACTTTCTACTTCTTACCTTTTGAACCCAAATACCTGTACTTTCTACTTCTTACCTTTTGAACCCAAATACCTGTACTTTCTACTTCTTACATGTTGAACCCAAATACCTGTACTTTCTACTTCTTACATGTTGAACCCAAATACCTGTACTTTCTACTTCTTACATGTTGAACCCAAATACCTGTACTTTCTACTTCTTACATGTTGAACCCAAATACCTGTACTTTCTACTTCTTACATGTTGAACCCAAATACCTGTACTTTCTACTTCTTACATGTTGAACCCAAATACCTGTACTTTCTACTTCTTACATGTTGAACACAAATACCTGTACTTTCTACTTCTTACATGTTGAACCCAAATACCTGTACTTTCTACTTCTTACATGTTGAACCCAAATACCTGTACTTTCTACTTCTCACATGTTGAACCCAAATACCTGTACTTTCTACTTCTTACATGTTGAACCCAAATACCTGTACTTTCTACTTCTTACATGTCGAACCCAAATACCTGTACTTTCTACTTCTTACACGTTGAACCCAAATACCTGTACTTTCTACTTCTTCCATGTTGAACCCAAATACCTGTACTTTCTACTTCTTCCATGTTGAACCCAAATACCTGTACTTTCTCTTACTTCTCACATGTTGAACCCAAATACCTGTACTTTCTACTTCTTACATGTTGAACCCAAATACCTGTACTTTCTACTTCTCACATGTTGAACCCAAATACCTGTACTTTCTACTTCTTCCATGTTGAACCCAAATACCTGTACTTTCTACTTCTCACATGTTGAACCCAAATACCTGTACTTTCTACTTCTTACACGTTGAACCCAAATACCTGTACTTTCTACTTCTTCCATGTTGAGCCCAAATACCTGTACTTTCTACTTCTTACATGTTGAACCCAAATACCTGTACTTTCTACTTCTTACATGTTGAACCCAAATACCTGTACTTTCTACTTCTCACATGTTGAACCCAAATACCTGTACTTTCTACTTCTTACATGTTGAACCCAAATACCTGTACTTTCTACTTCTTACATGTTGAACCCAAATACCTGTACTTTCTACTTCTTACATGTTGAACCCAAATACCTGTACTTTCTACTTCTTACACGTTGAACCCAAATACCTGTACTTTCTACTTCTTACATGTTGAACCCAAATACCTGTACTTTCTACTTCTTACACGTTGAACCCAAATACCTGTACTTTCTACTTCTTACACGTTGAACCCAAATACCTGTACTTTCTACTTCTTACATGTTGAACCCAAATACCTGTACTTTCTACTTCTTACACGTTGAACCCAAATACCTGTACTTTCTACTTCTTCCATGTTGAACCCAAATACCTGTACTTTCTACTTCTTACACGTTGAACCCAAATACCTGTACTTTCTACTTCTTACATGTTGAACCCAAATACCTGTACTTTCTACTTCTTACATGTTGAACACAAATACCTGTACTTTCTACTTCTTCCATGTTGAACCCAAATACCTGTACTTTCTACTTCTCACATGTTGAACCCAAATACCTGTACTTTCTACTTCTCACATTTTGAACCCAAATACCTGTACTTTCTACTTCTTACATGTTGAACCCAAATACCTGTACTTTCTACTTCTTCCATGTTGAACCCAAATACCTGTACTTTCTACTTCTCATTTTGAACCCAAATACCTGTACTTTCTACTTCTTACATGTTGAACCCAAATACCTGTACTTTCTACTTCTCACATGTTGAACCCAAATACCTGTACTTTCTACTTCTTACATGTTGAACCCAAATACCTGTACTTTCTACTTCTTACACGTTGAACACAAATACCTGTACTTTCTACTTCTTACATGTTGAACCCAAATACCTGTACTTTCTACTTCTTACACGTTGAACCCAAACCTGTACTTTCTACTTCTTACACGTTGAACCCAAATACCTGTACTTTCTACTTCTTACATGTTGAACCCAAATACCTGTACTTTCTACTTCTTACACGTTGAACCCAAATACCTGTACTTTCTACTTCTTCCATGTTGAACCCAAATACCTGTACTTTCTACTTTTTACACGTTGAACCCAAATACCTGTACTTTCTACTTCTTACATGTTGAACCCAAATACCTGTACTTTCTACTTCTTACATGTTGAACACAAATACCTGTACTTTCTACTTCTTCCATGTTGAACCCAAATACCTGTACTTTCTACTTCTTACATGTTGAACCCAAATACCTGTACTTTCTACTTCTTACATTTTGAACCCAAATACCTGTACTTTCTACTTCTTACATGTTGAACCCAAATACCTGTACTTTCTACTTCTTACATGTTGAACACAAATACCTGTACTTTCTACTTCTTCCATGTTGAACCCAAATACCTGTACTTTCTACTTCTTACATGTTGAACCCAAATACCTGTACTTTCTACTTCTTACATGTTGAACTCAAATACCTGTACTTTCTACTTCTTACATGTTGAACACAAATACCTGTACTTTCTACTTCTTCCATGTTGAACACAAATACCTGTACTTTCTACTTCTTCCATGTTGAACCCAAATACCTGTACTTTCTACTTCTTACATGTTGAACCCAAATACCTGTACTTTCTACTTCTCACATGTTGAACCCAAATACCTGTACTTTCTACTTCTTCCATGTTGAACCCAAATACCTGTACTTTCTACTTCTTCCATGTTCCAAACAGGCTGGTTCCTTTAGTCTGAATGTGTGTTTGGTGGCGTGATCATTATTATTTAGAGTCATTGCGTGCCTATTGATTTGAACACGATCCGTGTATCCATCATTTCCTGGTCTTCTCTAAAGAAGAGGGACCAATGGAAACGTTGTCATGTTGCCGTTGTTCAGCATGGAAACATTCATTAGCTAACAATGACATTATTGTTCTATTAATAAAAGGGAGGTCAGGTACTCTTTAAAACAGCTGCTAGTTATGGGTACTTTTTACTGAAGTACATTTCAAAGCCCTCTTTACTTTGACTTGAGTAAAGAAGTTTAGTCAGTACTTCTACTTTCACCAGAGTATTTTTAAACACGAGTATCTGTACTTTTACCATCTGTGTGTGTGTGTGTGTGTGTGTGTCTGTGTGTGTGTGTGTGTGGTTACCATGGCAGCAGCATCAGGGGGAACATCAGTGTGTGAGCCGTCCGCTGCATCTCATCATCCTGAGCACAGAAACACCAACACTGCAGACTACATTTCCCATCATGCACATTGAAAAACTACAAACAACTCTTAAATGTATTAGTTGGTGATTAAAAACTGAATAATATAATGATACAAAAGCTATTCTGCGTACTTTTAAAACTCAAGTATATTTGATATAGTAGTACAGTTAGAAGTATTATAGTGCAGAATGAAGGCTTTGTGCTCCAGGAAATATTGATTATATATAAATATGTGATATAGAGAAGCAGTGTACCTGCATCCAGGGGTGCTGCAGAGCCCCCTCTATAGACAGCCTATCAGAGGCTCCACCACCAGCAGCCTGCGCACCACGTCCTTAGCTACACACACACACACACACACACCCACACACACACACACACACCACCCACCACACACACACACACACACACACACCACACACACACACACACCACACACACACACACACACACACACACACACACACACACACACACACACACAACCACACACACACACACACACACCACACACCACCACACACAACACACACACACACACACACACACACAACACGTAAGTAATATGGCTTACAGTAATACAACACTAGTTTTGCAGTAATATTGCAGAAGGGTTATATATGAGGGGGGGGGGGGGGTGCTATTGGAGCCTCGCAGCGGCGAAACCGTGCCACACTAATTGCGCCGCATAAGCGCATAGGTGCGCCACATTTGAGGCCCCCTCCGCAAGGTGAGGCCCCAAACAGTCTGCATGATCGGCCTGTAGGGAGGGACGGCCCTGATGAGTAGTATAGTATTAATATAGTAGTATAGTATTGATATAGTCGTACATAGTATTAGTATAGTAGTATATAGTATTGCAGTAGTATGGTAGTATAGTATTAATATAGTAGTATAGTATTGCAGTAGATAGATAGAATCAGAGGATGAACCCTCTTTATTGGTCACATTCATGCACACAGTGACATGTGACCTCTGCATTTAACCCATCCTGGTACTAGGAGCAGTGGGAATAGTATAGTAGCAGTATAGTATTGCAGTAGTATAGTAGTATCTAGTATTATTACATGGTTTAGTTGAATACTCTATTCTGATTGGTCAATTCAGAACACGTGACACGTTGTTAATCCAGAACAGACAGACCGCTGTCAAGGACTTATTGACCGTTGTTAAGGACGCTTACAAAGAACTTCGGTCGATTTAACTGTATACAGTTTGGCCGAAAAGCAAACTGCATGCAGTTTGCTTTTCAAACTGGGACAAGAAAACAGCGGAGAAGTAACGGGGCAGAAACCCTCCTTTTCACGCAACGGTCCAGACATAGACATCAAACGGCGACACATATTCAGTCGCCAGTTCCTTTGGCATTAGGGCGGATATCTAGATACTTCCCAAGCTTTGACATCATGGATTGTGCTACTTTTAAAGCAAGCAGCGATGTTTTCAAATCTGTAATCAGAAAGCTCCTCAAAAACGCTATCGAGCAGTCCTGCCGTTGCTACGTTAGTTCAAACAGTAACAACGGACTATTTTTCTTAGCGGATGCATGTCATTTTAAATAAATAATAGCGTACTATTTTTTTAAATGAATAAAAACATTTTCTAAATCTATAAAAGCATTTCAATTAATATTGGGAGTCATATCGTGACTTTGTTGAGAATGTGGCCGTGTAAGAAGCGGGATATGTGCAGCGACGCGGTCATTATGGGGAACACCCTTCATGCAGATCTAGATCCCTCCGCTTCGCGTCGGGCTCCTGATCAGCCTGTCGGGTGTTCTTATCCCCATAATGACCGCGTCGCTGCGCATTCTCCCTTACGTATAGTATATAGTGGTGTAGTGTTACCCTGGGCGGAGACGTGTCTCCACTTGGACGGCACCATGGTGAACTCTCCTCTGATGATCTGCTCCGAGATCGACTGACGACCAAAACTCTCATGAAAGGGAGGGTAACCACACAGACTGAGAGACAGACAGTTGAGAGAGCAGACAGGTGAGAGACAGACAGGTGAGAGACAGACAGGTGAGAGAGAGACAGGTGAGAGAGAGAAGGTGAGGTGAGAGACAGGTGAGAGACAGACAGAGGAGACAACAGGTGAGAGAGACAGGTGAGAGACAGACAGGTGAGAGAGACAGGTGAGAGAGAGACAGGTGAGAGACAGACAGGTGAGAGACAGACAGGTGAGAGGACAGGTGAGAGAGAGACAGGTGAGAGACAGCTGAGAGACAGACAGGTGAGAGAGAGAGACAGGTGAGAGACAGACAGGTGAGAGACAGCTGAGAGACAGACAGGTGAGAGACAGTCAGGTGAGAGACAGACAGGTGAGAGACAGACACAGACAGGTGAGAGACAGACAGGTGAGAGACAGACAGACAGGTGGGAGACAGACAGACAGGTGAGAGACAGACAGGTGGAGACAGACAGGTGGAGACAGACAGGTGAGAGACAGACAGGTGAGAGACAGACAGGTGGAGACAGACAGGAAACTCCATTCAGAAAGCATTTAAAGACAGAACTAACAAAGCACGACTCATCCTTTACTCTAACTACGACTCATCCTTTACTCTAACTACGACTCAGCCTTTACTCTAACTACGACTCGTCCTTTACTCTAACTACGACTCAGCCTTTACTCTAACTACGACTCGTCCTTTACTCTAACTACGACTCGTCCTTTACTCTAACTACGACTCGTCCTTTACTCTAACTACGACTCATCCTTTACTCTAACTACGACTCAGCCTTTACTCTAACTACGACTCGTCCTTTACTCTAACTACGACTCAGCCTTTACTCTAACTACTCTCGTCCTTTACTCTAACTACGACTCGTCCTTTACTCTAACTACGACTCGTCCTTTACTCTAACTACGACTCGTCCTTTACTCTAACTACGACTCAGCCTTTACTCTAAATACGACTCGTCCTTTACTCTAACTACGACTCGTCCTTTACTCTAACTACGACTCGTCCTTTACTCTAACTACGACTCGTCCTTTACTCTAACTACGACTCAGCCTTTACGCTAACTACGACTCAGCCTTTACTCTAACTACGACTCGTCCTTTACTCTAACTACGACTCGTCCTTTACTCTAACTACGACTCGTCCTTTACTCTAACTACGACTCGTCCTTTACTCTAACTACGACGCGTCCTTTACTCTAACTACGACTCGTCCTTTACTCTAACTACGACTCGTCCTTTACTCTAACTACGACTCGTCCTTTACTCTAACTACGACTCGTCCTTTACTCTAACTACGACTCGTCCTTTACTCTAACTACGACTCGTCCTTTACTCTAACTACGACTCATCCTTTACTCTAACTACGACTCAGCCTTTTCACTAACTACGACTCAGCCTTTTCACTAACTATGACTCAGCCTTTACTCTAACTATGACTCAGCCTTTTCACTAACTATGACTCAGCCTTTACTCTAACTACGACTCAGCCTTTACTCTAACTACGACTCATCCTTTTCACTAACTATGACTCAGCCTTTACTCTAACTATGACTCAGCCTTTACTCTAACTATGACTCAGCCTTTACTCTAACTATGACTCAGCCTTTACTCTAACTATGACTCAGCCTTTACTCTAACTACGACTCAGCCTTTTCACTAACTATGACTCAGCCTTTACTCTAACTATGACTCAGCCTTTACTCTAACTATGACTCAGCCTTTACTCTAACTACGACTCAGCCTTTTCACTAACTATGACTCAGCCTTTTCACTAACTATGACTCAGCCTTTACTCTAACTACGACTCAGCCTTTACTCTAACTACGACTCAGCCTTTTCACTAACTATGACTCAGCCTTTTCACTAACTATGACTCAGCCTTTACTCTAACTACGACTCAGCCTTTTCACTAACTATGACTCAGCCTTTACTCTAACTACGACTCAGCCTTTACTCTAACTATGACTCAGCCTTTTCACTAACTATGACTCAGCCTTTACTCTAACTATGACTCAGCCTTTCACTAACTATGACTCAGCCTTTACTCTAACTACGACTCAGCCTTTTCACTAACTATGACTCAGCAACTATGACTCAGCCTTTTCCCTAACTATGACTCAGCAACTATGACTCGTCCTTTACTCTAACTATGACTCGTCCTTTACTCTAACTATGACTCGTCCTTTACTCTAACTATGACTCAGCCTTTTCACTAACTATGACTCAGCCTTTTCACTAACTATGACTCATCCTTTTTCTGCAGGCTATTGATCTGAAGGGGGCGGGGCCTACCAGACGAACAGCAGCACCCCCAGGCTCCAGCAGTCCACCGCCAGACTGTACCCCGTGGTGGAGGCCTGGGTGAAGACCTCTGGAGCCAGGTAGGAGGGAGTCCCACACAGAGACCTCATCAGCAGGCTCTCCTCCAGGATCCTCGACTGGTTGAAGTCCGTCACCTGGGGGGACAGGTGAGGAAGAGGAGGAGGCTGTGTGTGAAGGGGTGTGGGAGGACGATGAAGGTGTGTGTGGAAGGTGTATGTGATAAAGGTGTGTGTGATAAAGGTGTGTGTGATCAAGGTGTGTGTGATCAAGGTGTGTGTGATCAAGGTGTGTGAGATGAAGGTGTGTGTGATGAAGGTGTGTGTGATGAAGGTGTGTGTGATGAAGGTGTGAGATGAAGGTGTGTGATGAAGGTGTGTGAGATGATGAAGGTGTGTGATGAAGGTGTGTGAGATGAAGGTGTGTGTGATGAAGGTGTGTGTGATGAAGGTGTGTGAGATGATGAAGGTGTGTGAGATGATGAAGGTGTGTGGGATGATGAAGGTGTGTGAGATGATGAAGGTGTGTGGGATGAAGGTGTGTGAGATGAACGTGTGTGATGAAGTTGTGTGAGTGATGAAGGTGTGTGTGATGAAGGTGTGTGAGATGAAGGTGTGTGTGATGAAGGTGTGTGAGATGAAGGTGTGTGAGATGATGAAGGTGTGTTTGATGAAGGTGTGTGAGATGATGAAGGTGTGTGGGATGAAGGTGTGTGTGATGAAGGTGTGTGTGTGTGAAGGTGTGTGTGATGAAGGTGTGTGTGACGAAGGTGTGTGTGACGAAGGTGTGTGTGACGAAGGTGTGTGA
>JAAKFY010001069.1:197495-200741 GCA_011823955.1 Dissostichus mawsoni
CGTTCGCGCTGTGTCAAGCTGGGACTCACGGCGGCGGCAGCCGCGGGAAGGGGGCCCCGTGCTGTGTCAAGCTGGGGCTCCCAACTGGACCTCACCATGGTCTCACCCGCGGAGGATGTCCTGGAGCTGGACTATGGGGAGGAGGAAGAAGAGTACACCTCGGAGTTCCTTCTATCCGACTCGGACGAGGGCGAAGATGACATCTTCGTCTCGTCTGCCCAGGCTGCCAAGCCTGGGGCCATGTCCGCTTCCCCAGGCGAAGGCGAGCCACCGCTCCCCCGCCTCAGCATGGACTTGCAGGCCGTGTGCCAACGCGCTGCGTCCAGACTGGACATCCCTTGGCCTGAAGTGGCCAGGAGACCTCCAGGTCTCGATACGAGGGAAAGAACTTGCCCCAAGCCGCGAGGCTGACAGGCAACTTCTCCCCGTATTTCCAGAGCTGCTGGACGAGGTGTCGGTCTCCTGGAGAGACCGCCCCTTCAGCAGCAAGGCCCCAATCCAGGGAGCCTCCTCTCTGGACTTTGAGGGCATGGAGAAGCTCGGGTTGCTCCGCATGCCTCCTATGGAGCCGCTTGTGGCAGCCCACCTCCAACCGCGGTTGTCGCGGCCCCGAGCAGGAACCCCACACTGCCGACAAAGGCGGACCGGTTCCAGTCAGCAATGACTGAACGGGCCTACAAAGCGGCTGCTTTGTCCGTCAGGGCGCTTAATGTCTCCTCCATGCTAACCGCTACCAAGCGGAGCTCTGTGCGGACATGACGCAAAACCTGAACCGGCCGTGTGGGAGGAGATCACAGCGATCACGGACATTTGCCTCCGCGTACAGCGCTGTGCAGTCCAGGCCACAGGCAAGTCGCTGGGATGATGGTGGTGCAGGAGAGAGCCAGATGGCTTAACCTGACGAACCTCCCGACCGGGAAAAGGAGGACGTGTTGGACATGCCAATCGTCCCTGAGGGCATATTCGGCACTGCTCTTGCCTCCATGCAACAGCGGTGTGAGGCCAAGAAGAAGGAGGATGAAGCTCTCCAGCTTTGCCTCCCTCGGAAAGCCCAGCCGCCGCCTCCAACGGTCCTGCGACGGACCTTCTCCCAGGCTGCCCCGCACTCGGCCCTGTTCAAGGTCCCGAGACGGCAGAAGCCACAGCCCGCCCCCGGTCTCCCACCCAGACACGAGGCGCGGACGAGTTGGCCAAGAAAGTCCCCGGTCCCGGCAGCAGCCACACAGGCGCAGCCGACCCAGACTTTCAGCCACCAGGCGAGGAAGAAGAAGAGGGCAGCCTGACAGCCTTCCCTCCCCCCCTCGGGGAAAGGGCTGGAGGTTTCCTGTTCTCTTTCAGCCCTGGATCGTGTTCCGCACGTGTCCAGACCCATGTGTTTCCGGGGGACAACCACGCCCCCGCTTCCCGCCGCCTCGGGTGATGACAGCACGTCATCCTCCAGTTCGCGCCATGAGGGAAGCAGACTTCACAACACTGACAGCAGTTCCTGCCGTTGTTCGAGTCACACAAACACACACAGGGTTAAAAATAAAATGTTTGCCACTGTCGCTTCCAGGCTTAAAGCCAAGGGCGCAGTCGAAAATATTAAAAAGAAAAACAATGATCAATAAACAGTAGGTGACTGCTCCGCTTCTGAGAGTGGCTGTAAACGCCTCTCTCGGAAAGCGGACGGTGACCGGGTCTGTGAACGCACCATCACCGCGCGCATGCGCAGTGTCGACCGAGGTTGTCACCCTGGATGCCACCGTGTTCAGACACTAGAGGGCGCCATAACACAACCAATGCGGTCACAGAGTGCAACAACAGAGATATGACGTCTCCACTCGCTTTGAGGAGCGAAAGGTGGAAGATGCTCACATGCTCTGCTTGGGTTTTCAAGACGATATCACGGGGCTACAGACTCCAATTCGCTGTCACCCCCCCTCGCTTCTCGGGCATTGTGCAATCACAAGCCCGGGGAGCGTCGGCTCACATTCTAGAGCAGGAGATTCTCTCGCTACTAGAAAAGAAAGCCATATCCATCGTACCCTCCAACGGAGTCAGAGCGGCTTCTATTCCAAATACTTCCTCGTTCCCAAACGGGGAGGGAATGGAATTCGCCCCATCCTAGATTTAAGGGCTCTGAACGGGTATCTCAGAAAATACAAATTTCGGATGCTTACTCACACATCCCTGCTGCGTCTCGTGCGTCAGGACGATTGGTTCACATCAATCGACCTGAAAGACGCGTATTTTCACATCCCAGTATATTATCCACACAGGAAATATCTGAGGTTCGCTTTTCAGGGTGTCTGTTACGAGTACAGAGTGCTTCCCTTCGGTCTGTCTCTCAGCCCACGGGTGTTTGTGCGATGTACGGAAGCAGCGATAGCCCCGTTAAGACAACAGGGTATTCGCCTGGCAACCTATTTAGACGACTGGCTCCTTCTGGCACAGTCGGAGCAGGAGGCTATTATGCAGACGAATATCCTCATGAAACACCTGCTCGACCTGGGTTTTGTAATAAACACAGAAAAGAGCATGTTGTCCCCAGCCCAGTCTGTGCTCTTCCTGGGCTTACGTCTGAGCTCGGTGCCCTTCACAGCCCGCCTGTCAGCGGAGAGAGTGAAGCCTTCAGGGCTTGCCTCGCTCATTTCCAGCCACGCAAATATGTTCTCTTCAGATCATGTCTGCGGTTACTGGGGCTCATGGCGTCAGCCATCCTAGTAGTACGTCTGGGCCGCTTACACATGAGGGAATTTCAGCGCTGGGTAGCTGCCCTCAGACTAACCCCGTGCGTCATGGCGCGCGGAGAGTGATGGTCACTGTGGACTGCGTAACGGCACTACGCCACTGGCTGCACCCGACTTTCCTAGTACGAGGCGTGCCTATGGGTGCTGTCCTATCGCGGAAGGTGGTCACCACGGACGCATGTCTGACGGGCTGGGGGGGCATATACGAAGGTCGACCTGTGAGGGGTCTCTGGAGCAGAGACCTCCAACGGTCACACATAAATTATCTGGAGCTCTTAGCGGTGTTTCTCACCCTAAGACGCTTTCTGCCTTTTCTCAGGGGACATCATGTCCTCGTGAGGACAGACAACACGACCACAATATCGTATATAAACCGCCAAGGGGGTTTGCGTTCTCTCCAGTTACACATGCTGGCACGCAAACTGATCTTATGGAGCTGCGGACGTCTCCTCTCTCTGAGAGCGACACACGTACCGGGAGTGAGGAACCTCGGGGCAGATCTGCTGTCCAGGGT
>JAAKFY010001069.1:201741-216741 GCA_011823955.1 Dissostichus mawsoni
CAATATAATACATTCAAGAAAACGGGTTGATTAGAGATAGATAACATCAAAGCCTACATTGAAGGTGTAAAGAGGGCCCTGTTTTCTGCACAATATGTTTGAGGCACTATTACGCTCCAGCTTACGAGTTCTTCATGATGTTGCAGTTGCTAGAGACTTCAACTCCTTTTGAGCACCATTTGAAGTTATTTATTTTGGTTAAACAATATCTTAATAGAAAATATATCCCCAATATTCAGCCTAAATTGTTTGTTTGCTTCCAACATCACAGGTATCACAGTTGTTATAACATTTTAGTCCCTGTTGTTATAACTGACCCTACCAACAGTGTTTGGAGATTGAAATATTTTATTTAATATCCTTATTTTCAAGAACAAAATGTGACAGACCAGCAGAGTTTAAACTAAGTGGTTATTCTGCAATGAAAATCTAACAAACTTCTCTTTGCTGATTGTTTCCCTAATTCTTTCTTATCCCATTCAATATTTTCCAGTAATACAGGAACAAGAATCCTTAAGGAAAATGGCATTAAATCCTCAGACCATCCAGCTGCGTAGATAGATGAACATTTAAGATGACAGCATGACACAGCTTGATATTGTCATATGTAATTTGCTCCCTCTTAGATAAGTCTGCTCATCAAAGTTTGGGAGAGATTTTGGGTGGTTTCTGAAGTGCCACGGCAATGCTGTGCTGTGGATTTTCAGAAATTGGGAGGCTTTCATGCTCCGCTTTGCTCTTGGCAGCAGTGCACATGGGACTTGAAGATGTTTTGACAGTGATGATGACAATGCATGAATGGCACATCTCAGATCTGCCGCGTGTGATGGTAAACACGCTTGCAGCTGGATTGTCGTTCCTTACTTGATATGCATGTATTTTTAATGTTTGTTTATGGGATAAGCAGATGTCAGTTTGGGAATGAGTGTGTCTCAGATGGTTGTTCTCCTGGAGGCCTCGTTAGCCAGGTCTCCACCCTTACAGACACACACATGCACACACACTCTCAGGTCTCTGATGTGCTGCCCCTGGGCCCCCTCTCACCTGTGGGAGAGGCAGAGCAGCAGGAGCGAAGGAGAGATGGAGGCAACGCTGATCAAAGGGAAGCTCATTTACAGGTGCCTGGTGGGATGTTGTGAAGTGGGATCAAGCTGCTTATCTCGCTCACGCACCCTCTCACTTATCTGGTCCATCAGTCACACACCTGCTCATGCAGTCAGTCACCCACTCACTTTGAGTCAATCAGTCACTCATTTACTTACCTTAAGATCCTTCACTTACTTCACTGAGAAACAACACAAACAGGCAAATCAATAAAGCAATCAGCGGAGGTAGCTCGCTCTACAAGACCAAACAACAGACCTGCGCCTGATTTCATCATCTGTTGATGTGGAGCAGCTTGAAGAGGTTGAAGTTTATGAACTTCCCCCCTCAGCAGGTAGACTTTCCGCCTACAAACGAGGCCGGTTGGGTGATGTCGCTGCTGCAGGGCGTTGACATCATGGATGTAAAAGGAGCACTGCGTTGGAGGTGAGGTCCGGCTCATTCCTTTAAAAGTTGCTCAGTGACACATAATTCCAAAATGACCTCTCTTTACTACAACAGCTCCCATACCTAGGCCAAGAGAGCATGTGATCCCTTAAGCTACGCCTCAAAACAGCTCAGTCGTTTTAGTCAAATGAATGGAGGAGGAAAAATAACCCTGGATTCTGATTTAAGCGTGTTTTACAGCATTTATGCCTTAATTATTTAAATTCAAGTTTTCATCCTGGGAAATTAATGTACGTGCAAAAAGGTATCCGCTCATTAACAAACATAGTCACTAGAAAAAAGTATTTTTGGGTCAAATGACGTCACGTGACTGGCACAATAGAGAAGTACGACTGACTCACTTCACACCCAAGTGAAGGTTGATGGAAAGACATCACAAGAGAGCAAATGACTGTTAATGGAAACGAAAAGAGAATGACAGAAAGAGCTAGTGGAATTTTCGCATCAAGCAGAAGAGAAAATACTAGCAGAGTGCAGTTACAGAAAAAGAAAATGACATATTTCTGCAGGAAATCAATCACATTTAAAGCAGGGTTTAAAGAGCAGAGTGGATGTGGAGAGGTTGACAGGTAGAGGGGAGAGGTGACTCGTAGATCAAGAAAGGCATCATAATGGGGATAATAATCTTTTCACCGCTCTCTGTGACCTTTTGCCCTCTCCTGCACTGCGCTAAAGCCCGACCTGGCAGGCGTGATCCTCCCCACTAACCTCATCAATACTGCTGCCTGCTATAGAATACATCTCCAACAGTGTGTGAGTGCACGAAAGTGGGCATGCATCTTTCCTGCATCACACAGCATAGATGATTAAAGTTGTGTTTGGAGGCGCATTATCTCCTGCCCACCATGTGTATCCGTCATCCTGCAGAGTGAGTGACAGCAGGGTCGTGAGGCCTGCAGGGAGGGATTATTATGGCTAGTTAATTTAAAAGGTCATCTCCACTCTGCCTCTGCTATCAGAACCCATCAGGCAGCCGTAGCCCTGTGTGTGATTCTGTTTGTTAAAACTCATACGCTCTGAGGAGGAGGAGAGGATGGAGGTGGTTAGGCGGTTGCATTCACAATTGGTGAGTACTTCAAGCAGCCTACAAGTCGTTGTTTTTCAGGGAGAATGACAGTAATTGCATCTTGAACGCAGTGCAGACAGAGTGATAATCTTACTCCCACTTTTGCCGTTTACTGTGATGGAAACAAATTGAATGAGAGAGATCTAAGATGGAGGCTCCCACAGGATGTTCCCTTAACTTTTGAAGCTTGACCTGCTTTATGTGGTGGAAATTTTCAAGAAGAGCGATCGAATAAATTCAGAAGAAAACACTTTTTAACGTGAAGACATGTGAACAATTAAAGCTAGACACACACTGAAGGACATCAAGCTTAACAAAGGGAATAAAGTGCCTCACTCTGACTGTTAAACTGACAGCGACATACATATAACATCAATTACTGATAAATACAAAGCAGGAAAAGGTTTTAAATCAGATTTTCTTTTTTCTCAACATGTAACCTTTGCTGTGTGATGTAGCCCGACAGATCATTTCCCACACTTAAGCTAATTCAATTTATAAATTGACATAATTTCTTCTGACAGAAATGGCGGCAGCTAAGAGGCAGGAGGCCAGCTTCCAACGCTGCGGGAAACACTGACATAAAGACAGATTAATGTAATAATAAATGAACAGCAAAATATTGGAAATAACTCAATGACATTTATTACATTTGCTTTTATACAGCACTGGTAGGGCTGTTTTGTTATCGGAAATAGCTTCCAGTCTCCACGATAAAATGTTCCAGTTTGTGGTTGACTGACGGCTGTTTTTATTACACCACGGTCTGAACGCAGACTGAGATTACTAGACGGATACGGGAAGAAAATATGGTTTAAAAAATGCATATAATGGGGAATGATAGGAGTGGAAATAGTTTGGAAAGATTGTTATGATGTTTACTTGAGCGCCACACATCACATCAACCTCTCAGATTTACTGGAGCTGTGTGTGTGTGTGTGTGTGTGTGTGTGTGTGTGTGTGTGTGTGTGTGTGTGTGTGTGTGTGTGTGTGTGTGTGTGTGTGTGTGTGTGTGTGTGTGTGTGTGTGTGTGTGTGTGTGTGTGTGTCTGTGGGGGTGGGTGTTGTGTGTGTGTGTGTGTGTGTGTGTGTGTGTGTGTGTGTGTGTGTGTGTGTGTGTGTGTGTGTGTGTGTGTGTGTTTAATGGCATGCCATGCAAACAGAGCTAAGTAAATGATTGACAGTCAGAAGTAACTGTTCTAGAACCTTAAGTCTGAAATTATTCTGTGTGGTTGTGTGTGTGTGTGTGTTTATACACACAGATAATGACTGATAGCTTTACAGTCTGTCACCACCAGGCTTAAAGAAGAGTTTCTCTGTTTACCAAGTTTATCATTTGAAAAGTTTCTCAGCCTTTGCACTCTGTCAAAGATAATGAGCCATTTACATTCCCTTCATTTTCTTGATGTGAAACATTGAAGGCAGGTGGTGCCCTCACCTCCTGCCGCTTGAATAAAGCACCGCCTTGAGTGGAACTGTCTTATTTACATCAATTCAAATGCATTCTCCGTTTCTCTAATATTAAGCATTGGATAGGAAAGTTAGATTGAAAAGGAGTGTGTGTGTGTGTGTGTGGTGTCTGTGTGTGTCTGTGTGTGTGTGTGTGTGTGTGTGTGTGTGGTGTGTGTGTGTGTGTGTGTGTGTGTGTGTGTGTGTGTGTGTGTGTGTGTGTGTGTGTGTGTGTGTGTGTGTGTGTTGTGTGTGTGTGTGTGTGTGTGTGGTTGTGTGTGTGGAAGCTCTCCTTCAGTCGGTTCATCAATGGCCCACCTTTGGTTCAGGCTTTACTGAGTTTAGAAGCAGGTGCAAGTAGAAAACTACAGTTGAACTACTTCAAAGTTTTTTCTGTTGTGTGCACCACAAGCCCGAACAATAAAAAGGGCTCTGAAAAAATGATGCCTGTTCTTCTGAATAAAATAGAAGCTATGAAAGAGCATTGATTTGAAAATCATTTGCATTGTAAGAATGGCAAATAACCACATAATGTATCTGTTTTTAAATGGTGAAAAGACAAGTGTTCTTTCTCTTTTCCCTTTAAAAGAGCCCAATCAAATGTTCTTGTTTGTGTGGAGTCTCGTTTGTTACTTTGATCGAAGCAATGCCAAGGTTTTTCTTCAACAAAAGCATGGTTATCCAAACTAGTGCGTTGTTGTTGTGCATATTGTAATCTGTCAGAACAAGAATCCAGTTAGTGTTGCATGGATAACGTCTGTGCATTGCATTGTTCAGCGTGTCTGGTTCCTTTAAAAGCACATTTATTCATCAGGGAAATCACAGGAAAGATAATTGTCACATTATTGTTCTGATTTAGAAAAGAAAGTTATTGCACAGAATGTATATAGGAACATACAAAGTAAGGGTACCCTTGGATATTTTTCAAAAGTGTCTTCAGTGAATGTAATGTGCACCATTCCTTTAAAAGTACTTGCCTTCACTTACACAGACTAAATCATCTTCCTGGTTTTTTCTCTGCAGCTCTCCTGAGGGCGTGTGCTGATGGAGCTGCCAATCGACTTTATCACGTTACAGATGGAGACAGAGACAGGTGAGTCTGCATTTTGTTCACATTTGTGTTTTATATCTTCCTCTAAGCGTATGGTTATGTTTGAGAGAAGATAATCCATTTGTGAGTGCACACTGTTTATTTAATAGCATTGTTTTTGAGCAGCTGCAGTTATATATTGTGCATTCAGTGACTCTGTGTGTTTGTTTGCTGAGTGTTGTGTGTTCCAGGTGAGAAAAATGTCCCTTGTTTATGTATTAGTGTGTTTCTGACAGAGGTGTGCTTTCTGCCACCACATTGTGTGTGTGTGGCTAATGGAGGACTGCTGTCAGGAGGATCTGGGTCCTTTCTGCCCTGAAGTGTTGAGGCTTTCACATTAACATCCCGAGTGTGAGCATGAGAGTGTATTTTGGCGAGGTGTGTGTGTTTGTGTGTGTGTCCCCGTGTTTGTGCATGCTTTTGCAAATCAATTATGGTACCATGTTTAGGTTGTATCTGAGGTGAGGACATAAAAGGGATGTCATTCACACCTTTTCAGTGGGAGAACTTATCCTTGTCCTTGACGTTAGGACTCTTTGTGTTTTGTGTGTGTGAGAGGATTTTCAAGGAATCTTCAAAATAAAACCAGTCATGTATCTCTGTCACAGAGTGTGAGTTTGAGCATGTTTGGCCTGCTGACAGAGGCATCCCTCATACTTCTGTCTGTTTGTATAATGCAGCAGATTCATTTTCTGACCCTCCAGTTGGAGCTCTGTCAGCAGTACAGTGGAGCTGACAGACAGGACTTCCTTTAACCCAAACAGTTTGACTACTGAAAAGTTATTCATTACACAGAGAGGGTGGAGACAGACAGGGAAGGTTTACCGGCGGGGATACGTGAATCAATCTCCAGAGAGTTAAGATGTATTTAACCTAACATTACCATAACTAATGGACTACAAAGAGGAAGAGGAGGGGAAGGAAGATGCAAGTAATCAATCAAAGCCAGGCTTTATGAGCAGCAACACAGATAACAACAGCACACCGCAATCAAAGAGAGGGAGGTATAAGATGGATGCCTGAAAAAAAAGATTAGCATAAAAAACAAACAGATTGATAGATAAATATGATTTTGAAACCAAGATAACGACATACTAGATTGAGTTGTTTCTGCCTCTAGGTCTGTGTGTGACTTTTTTAGTATTAATAGAAGTATTTCATATCTTTCTTTTCCTATCTATCCAATCCAACCTCCTTCTTATGCGGAAACCTATATGTGAAATCTATAAAACAATCTCTAGTCCAAAAGTCATTGACAGTGCAAAAAAAGTTATATGGGAACATCATTTCTATAGGATTTTTTTATTTAAGTATTAATCTTTTATTATCCTTAGGGAAACTGTGCCTGAGGTGGTGTTTTTGAAGGACAAGCCAAAATGAAACTACACTGTCTTTAAAGGTGTCCCTTGAAATGTTAATGTTGGCTTTAAAAAAGTAATGGCCTTAATAAGTGAGGTGACCTATGGGTAGGGTTGGGAACCGAAACTCGGTTCCAGATGAGAAACCGATAAGAAAATGCCGGGTACCCATACAAAATACACAATTTCGGTTCTGCTTAACGGTTCCTAAACGGTAGACCCTGTTTTCCACCGGGTACGTCTGCGACCCGGTGGAATACAGGGTAAGGGCGGACTGGCCATCTGTGTGTTCTGGAGAATCACAGAACGGCCGGTCGTCAGCGGGCCGTTGACTGCCGGCTCGGTTCGCTGACTGCCGGCTCGGTTCGCTGACTGCCGGCTCGGTTCGCTGACTGCCGGCTCGGTTCGCTGACGGCCGGCACCGCTCTTCATTTTTTAAACGGCATCATGTAAGTTGCGCTGACAGGCGACAGAGGTCCACAGTTGCCCCGCAGCGAGGCTCCCCCGCCCTCCCGTAGACAGTTCACGAGCTCAGTCACTTCATAACACCAAAGATGGATCGCGGTAAACGCTCTAAAGTGAGGCTCCACTACACTCAAAAAGAAAAAGACAAGGCACAGTGTAATGCCTGTTAATAGCTTGCCACAGGCATTGCTCAGTTAAAATAAAGCACAGCTATTGGTAATACATTTGTATTGCATGTATATTTTTATTTGTAAAAATGTCAGTTAAAGAATAAAGATATTTTTGTTATCTAAACGTTTGACTTCTTTTACAATTTTGGAATCGAAACGGGGAATCGATAAGAACCGGAATCGATAAGCAGAATCGGAATCGATACATTTCACGATACCCATCCCTACCTATGGGTTTGTATTATTCTGCCTGTGACTCTATTTCTATTACAAAATAACGAGGATAATAAAGTTCCCGTTTTGCCGTCCTCTCCCTCCTCCTGCTAGAGAACAGAGTGGGTGGACGGCCTCCTGCGGTTAAAAGAAAGACGCCACGTCTTTTGTGTCTGACTCCACTGTATGGACTGTTAAAAGACAAATAGTATATATTTATATCGCCACACAAAATCAATCTTGAATCTCAAGACCATGTATGAAATTGCTCAAAGTCTCATAAATTGGTTTATAAGGGTTGCTCTGTTTTAGATTGAATCTGTCTTTTACTTTGCTCCTCTGCTTTTCATATTTGTTTCTTATCTGCTACTTATTGTGCAATCATATACAGTATATACACATAATGCACATCTAATAATATAACTACCTTGAAAATGCAAGAGCAAACATCCTCATTCACATAGTCCTAATACTTCAGGCCCACCAACAGAACCACGGAGCAACCGTCAGCAATTTCAAGGCTTTCACCTCACACAGTATTTAGTAAATTATAATTATATACCAAATTGCTTTGATAAGGGCTGAAGCTCTTTCTTCGTGCTGAGACCCGTGGCTCTCCTAAATCTATCCTCCCAATTTCTAAATCACAATAGCATTTGGTCTAATTTTTGCATCTAATCAAATCCTGTGAGAGGATAAGAAGAAGTCAAGAGAGGGAGGGAGGACGTGGGAGGAGGTAATTGTACAAAGGCAGAGTTTATTAAATATATTTGCAGCTGTGTGTGTGTTGTGTGTGTGTGTGTGTGTGTGTGTGTGTTGTGGTGTGTGTGTGTGTGTGTGTGTGTGTGTGTGTGTGTGTGTGTGTGTGTGTGTGTTGTGTGTGTGTGTGTGTGTGTGTGTGTGTGTGTGTGTGTGTGTGTGTGTGTGTGGTGTGTGTTGTGTGTGTGGTGTGTGGGGATGAAAGATGGGATGGGTGAGTCTATCCGAATTTGACTTAGCATTTGTATATGTGGAGGACATTTTCCCGAGCATAGTTGTGTCAGCGTATGATTGTGTATGCATTTTGGTTTTGGAGGAGATAATGCTGTCAGCCTCAGAAAATGAAATTGTCAAGTGCATGAGTTCTTATTTGATACGACTTAGTGGCAAAGAGACATCAGCGACAGTCACTCTTTTTATTTTTTATTTAATTTTTCATACATTTATACCTTATCCTCACCAGACAGGCCACAGCTCTGTGTTATGATTTAAACGTCTAAATGATTTCACTACCTCTTAGCCTTGTGGTCAGCACCCCATGTGAGTTTACTTACAGTATGCAGACAGGGGTCAGCAGATATATCTTCTATCTATGTATCATACTCATTATATAATCCTTTTAAAGCTCTTTTCTATTATGCTGTAGTAGAATTCGCACAGCTTGGGGACTGTTGGAGTATCAAAATTGCGTGACCTGAAATAAGGTCACAGGCCAACAATTAAGAGGATTACACGGCCAATGAGACGGGGCTTTTTGAGACTCATTGACCAGCTGATGACTCTTCCTCATAATTACTTTCCGTGCTTTTGGAAATTAGAGTTGTATTAATTTCACACCAAACATGGCAATATACTGAGTCATTCAACAACAGTAGTTTGTTTAGTTTGCTTGATATCTATAGGTTACTTACATAACCCCAGTTCTCAGAGTAACATGAAGTGAGATGTCTCACTATGGGATGCGCCTCAACACGTATGCACCAGAAGCATCAATCTCATTACGCCAATCCTGATTGGCTGGTGATCTTGACGACTACGTCAGGGAATCCACCCACCCTATAAGTAGCTTGCGCTACGACGCAGCGTCATTCAAAATAAGCACCTCTTCTCGCTTCGCCTCAGCATCTCACTTCATGTTACTCTGAGAACTGGGGTTACGTTAGTAACCTATAGTTCTCATTCATAACACTCCGTTCGATGTCTCACTATGGGATATTGAGACTCCCGCATTGCTAGACATGCTTATCTCGAAAATCACCAACACAAAAACAGAACTTAACAGGTAGAAACCTGTCCAACACGGGGCCCAACACGGGGCCCAACACGGGGCCCAGCACTGCGCGGGCCACACTTGGAGCAGAGACATCTAGCCTGTAAAAGCGGACAAAAGTGAGCGGCGAGGACCAGCTCGCTGCTGCACAAATGTCTGAATGGAAACACCCTTGAACAAAGCCCAGGATGTAGCCAATCCACGAGTAGAATGAGCGCGCAGGCCCGTTGGTGCCTGCAAACCCTGACTCGTATAAGCCAGAGCTATCGCCTCCACAATCCAGTGGGACAGCCGTTGCCTGGTAACGGGCTTGCCCTTATGAGGGTTAGCCCAAGATACAAAGAGTTGGTCATTGCACCGAAACTCTTTGACCTGTCCATATAAGTGCGCAAAGCACGAACTGGGCAAAGCAAATTCGGCCGCTGTTCCTCAGAGGAACTAGCGGTGAAGGAAATGCCTCAAGGTCAATGGGAGTGCATGAGCCAACCACCTTAGGCACAAAGGCCGGGTTGGGCTTCAGCAATACTCTCGTTTGCCCCGGGCAAACTGAGTACATGAAGGATGCACAGAGAGCGCGTGAATATCACTGACTCGTTTGGCAGATGCCAGAGCCAGTAACAACACTGTCTTCAGTGACAGGTGCTTCATGTCAGCGTCTTCCAGGGGTTCAAATGGAGCTCGAGCGAGCCCATCTAAAACCACTGTCAAGTCCCACAGGGGCACCAGTGACCTGGAAACGGGGAGGAGCCTGCGAGCCCCTTTCATAAAACGGCAGACCAAGGGATGTTGGCTAGCCGTCTTACCCCCAAAGCCCACATGGCATGCAGCAATAGCAGCCAGGTACACTTTGATCGTGGAGAAAGCTCTGTGTTTATCAATCAGTCCTGTAGAAATGATAGAATCACACCGACAGGGCATTGAAAAGAGATTTGTCTCTTTGAAGACACCACTCCTCAAACACCCTCCACTTACAGTCATAGAGAGACCTGGTGGAGGAAGCCCTTGCACTCTGAATAGTGTTTATCACTTTCTGAGGGAGCCCCACTGTACTCAGGTTATACCACTCACGGGCCAGGCCCATAGCGCCAGGCGCTCTGGGTGTGGGTGAAAAATCATCCCCCCGCCTGAGATAGTATGTCCCTGCGTAGCGGGAGCTGCCACGGCTGCCCGCACAGCAGATGATATATCTCCGCCAGCCAGTACATTGCAGGCCAGTGTGGAGCTATCAGGATCAGTGTGTGGCGTTGTTCTCTCACTCTGGCCAGAGTTGGAGGTATTAGAGCCAGGGGTGGGAACGCGTACAGAAGGACCGGGGCCAAACGTGTGCGAGCGCGTCCACGCCTAACGGTGCGTTTAGATCGCGCATTGAAAAGAACAGCGACATTGAGCATTTTCTTTTGATGCGAACAGATCTACCTCGGCCCGGCCGTAACGCACCCACAGCTGACTCACAATCGTTGGATGTAGAGTCCAGTCTGCGTAGTGGTGAACCCTGGACAGCAGATCTGCCCCGAGGTTCCTCACTCCCGGTACGTGTGTCGCTCTCAGAGAGAGGAGACGTCCGCAGCTCCATAAGATCAGTTTGCGTGCCAGCATGTGTAACTGGAGAGAACGCAAACCCCCTTGGCGGTTTATATACGATATTGTGGTCGTGTTGTCAGCTACCCAGCGCTGAAATTCCCTCATGTGTAAGCGGCCCAGACGTACTACAGGATGGCTGACGCCATGAGCCCCAGTAACCGCAGACATGATCTGAAGAGAACATATTTGCGTGGCTGGAAATGAGCGAGGCAAGCCCTGAAGGCTTTCACTCTTTCCGCTGACAGGCGGGCTGTGAAGGGCACCGACTCAGACGTAAGCCCAGGAAGAGCACAGACTGGGCTGGGGACAACATGCTCTTTTCTGTGTTTATTACAAAACCCAGGTCGAGCAGGTGTTTCATGAGGGTATTCGTCTGCGTAATAGCCTCCTGCTCCGACTGTGCAGAAGGAGCCAGTCGTCTAAATAGGTTGCCAGGCGAATACCCTGTTGTCTTAACGGGGCTATCGCTGCCTCCGTACATCGCACAAACACCCGCGGGCTGAGAGACAGACCGAAGGGAAGCTGTACTCGTAACAGACACCCTGAAAAGCGAACCTCAGATATTTCCTGTGTGGATAATATACTGGGATGTGAAAATACGCGTCTTTCAGGTCGATTGATGTGAACCAATCGTCCTGACGCACGAGACGCAGCAGGGATGTGTGAGTGAGCATCCGAATTTGTATTTTCTGAGATACCCGTTCAGAGCCCTTAAATCTAGGATGGGGCGAATTCCATTCCCTCCCCGTTTGGGAACGAGGAAGTATTTGGAATAGAAGCCGCTCTGACTCCGTTCGGAGGGTACGATGGATATGGCTTTCTTTTCTAGTAGCGAGAGAATCTCCTGCTCTAGAATGTGAGCCGACGCTCCCCGGGCTTGTGATTGCACAATGCCCGAGAGAAGCGGGGGGGTGACAGCGAATTGGAGTCTGTAGCCCCGTGATATCGTCTTGAAAACCCAAGCAGAGCATGTGAGCATCTTCCACCTTTCGCTCCTCAAGCGAGTGGAGACGTGATCATTTTCTCTGTTGCTTGCACTCTGTGACCGCATTGGTTGTGTTATGGCGCCCTCTAGTGTCTGAACACGGTGGCATCCAGGCTGACAACCTCGGTCGACACTGCGCATGCGCGCGGTGATGGTGCGTTCACAGACCCGGTCACCGTCCGCTTTCCGAGAGAGGCGTTTACAGCCACTCTCAGAAGCGGAGCAGTCACCCGACTGTTTATTGTATCATTGTTTTTCTTTTTAATATTTTGACTGCGCCCTTGGCTTTAAGCCTGGAAGCGACAGTGGCAAACATTTTATTTTTAACCCTGGTGTGTGTTTGTGTGACTCGAACAATCGGCAGGAACTGCTGTCAGTGTTGTGAAGTCTGCTTCCCTCATGGCGCGAACTGGAGGATGACGTGCTGTCATCACCGAGGCGGCGGGAAGACGGGGGCGTGGTTGTCCCCCGGAAACACATGGGTTCTGGACACGTGCGGAACACGATCCAGGGCTGAAAGAGAACAGGAAACCTCCAGCCCTTTCCCCGAGGGGGGGAGGGAAGGCTGTCAGGCTGCCCTCTTCTTCTTCCTCGCCTGGTGGCTGAAAGTCTGGGCTGCGCCTGTGTGGCTGCTGCCGGGACCGGGGACTTTCTTGGCCAACTCGTCCGCGCCTCGTGTCTGGGTGGGAGACCGGGGGCGGGCTGTGGCTTCTGCCGTCTCGGGACCTTGAACAGGGCGAGTGCGGGGCAGCCTGGGAGAAGGTCCGTCGCAGGACCGTTGGAGGCGGCGGCTGGGCTTCCGAGGGAGGCAAAGCTGGAGAGCTTCATCCTCCTTCTTCTTGGCCTCACACCGCTGTTGCATGGAGGCAAGAGCAGTGCCGAATATGCCCTCGGGACGATTGGCATGTCCAACACGTCCTCCTTTTCCCGGTCCGGGAGGTTCGTCAGGTTAAGCCATCTGGCTCTCTCCTGCACCACCATCATCCCCAGCGACTTGCCTGTGGCCTGGACTGCACAGCGCTGCACGCGGAGGCAAATGTCCGTGATCGCTGTGATCTCCTCCCACACGGCCGGTTCAGGTTTTGCTGTCATGTCCGCACAGAGCTCCGCTTGGTACGGTCGGTCACATGGAGAGACATTAAGCGCCCTGACGGACAAAGCAGCCGCTTTGTAGGCCCGTTCAGTCATCGCTGACTGGAACCGGTCCGCCTTTGTCGGCAGTGTGGGGTTTCTGCTCGGGGCCGCAGACAACCGCGGTTGGAGGTGGGCTGCCACAAGCGGCTCCATAGGAGGCATGCGGAGCAACCCGAGCTTCTCCATGCCCTCAAAGTCCAGAGAGGAGGCTCCCTGGATTGGGGCCTTGCTGCTGAAGGGGCGGTCTCTCCAGGAGACCGACACCTCGTCCAGCAGCTCTGGAAATACGGGAGAAGTTGCCTTGTCAGCCTCGCGGCTTGGGGCAAGTTCTTTCCCTCGTAGAGACCTGGAGGTCTCCCTGGCCACTTCAGGCCAAGGGATGTCCAGTCTGGACGCAGCGCGTTGGCACACGGCCTGCAAGTCCATGCTGAGGCGGGGGAGCGGTGGCTCGCCTTCGCCTGGGGAAGCGGACATGGCCCCAGGCTTGGCAGCCTGGGCAGACGAGACGAAGATGTCATCTTCGCCCTCGTCCGAGTCGGATAGAAGGAACTCCGAGGTGTATCTTCTTCTCCTCCTCCCCATAGTCCAGCTCCAGGACATCCTCCGCGGGTGAGACCATGGTGAGGTCCAGTTGGGAGCCCCAGCTTGACACAGCACGGGGCCCCCTTCCCGCGGCTGCCGCCGCCGTCGAGTCCCAGCTTGACACAGCGCGGGACTCGACACACCCGTGGCGGTCGCCACCATGCCTTGCTCGCCGGTCGGCAAGTTTACAGGCATGAAGGGGTCTCGGTCCGACATGCTAGCTTGGCGTGCTAGCCGTCGGCGGAGGCTCTTGGCGGTAAAACGGGCACAGTGCCCGCACGAGCCGGGGGTGTCGATCGCCTCCTGGGCATGTGCTCGAGATCTTCAGCCCGCAGCCGCAGAGCCGAGCCCCCGAAACTCCGTCTCCTCTGGTGTGAGGGAGAGAAGAATCCATCCTCGCTAGCCGTGGTGTCGGCGTAGAAGGGACAAACTAGCAACAGGTGTGTTACTGTTTGCGGGAAACAAATCAAAAACCTTACCGTTATTCGTGGAAAAAAACGGCAGGGCAGATTCCGATATTAACTGGAGTGTTTAGAGAAATTCCCGTGCGAAGCAAAAGTAGCTGGCAAGCGTCCGGCGACCGAAGGTTAGCTTTCGTAGATCAGTCTGTGGACCGTTAAGCTAGCTAGCTACTGATCTTCCTCGAGATGTGCTTCGAAGCGAGAAGAGGTGTTTGAATGACGCTGCGTCGTGGCGCAAGCTACTTATAGGGTGGGTGGATTCCCTGACGTTGTCGTCAAGATCACCAGCCAATCAGGATTGGCGTAATGAGATTGATGCTTCTGGCATACGCGTTGAGGCGCATCCCATAGTGAGACATCGAACGGAGTGTTATGAATGAGAACTACAAGCAGTCTTATTATTATTATTATTATTAAGCATGGCGTCTGAACATGTGTGACTCCCTGATGGACCAATGGCAGGCTCTGATTGTGATCATGTGATTGTTTGATGACAGACGGCGATACGAAACGCTCAGACGGAGATCGAGATCCTGCAGAGAGTTGACCACGTGAGTCTGACACCAACGAAGAAGAGATTAGTGTCCTAAGGACATTTGTAGAACGATAACTCAACCCATTCTATCCTCGCCTTGTCTTCTCTCCTTGTTTCCTTGTCTCCTCTCCTTGTCTCCTGCAGCCTTGTCTCATAAAGACGGAGGACTTCTATCAGACGGAGGACAGTTATTACATCGTGTTGGAGCTGTGAGTGAAAACTGAAATAAACACATTGAAATAATTGTATTACGTCACATTCACGTCTGCCTGTCTGTCTGCCTGTCTGTCTGCCTGCCTGCCTGCCTGTCTGTCTGTCTGTCTGTCTCTCTG
>JAAKFY010001069.1:221741-241741 GCA_011823955.1 Dissostichus mawsoni
TTAGAGTAAAGGCTGAGTCATAGTTAGTGAAAAGGCTGAGTCTAGTTAGAGTAAAGGCTGAGTCATAGTTAGTGAAAAGGCTGAGTCATAGTTAGAGTAAAGGCTGAGTCATAGTTAGTGAAAAGGCTGAGTCGTAGTTAGAGTAAAGGCTGAGTCATAGTTAGTGAAAAGGCTGAGTCATAGTTAGTGAAAAGGCTGAGTCGTAGTTAGAGTAAAGGCTGAGTCATAGTTAGTGAAAAGGCTGAGTCATAGTTAGAGTAAAGGCTGAGTCATAGTTAGTGAAAAGGATGAGTCGTAGTTAGAGTAAAGGATGAGTCGTAGTTAGAGTAAAGGATGAGTCGTAGTTAGAGTAAAGGATGAGTCGTAGTTAGAGTAAAGGATGAGTCGTAGTTAGAGTAAAGGATGAGTCGTAGTTAGAGTAAAGGATGAGTCGTAGTTAGAGTAAAGGATGAGTCGTAGTTAGAGTAAAGGACGAGTCGTAGTTAGAGTAAAGGACGAGTCGTAGTTAGAGTAAAGGACGAGTCGTAGTTAGAGTAAAGGACGAGTCGTAGTTAGAGTAAAGGACGAGTCGTAGTTAGAGTAAAGGACGAGTCGTAGTTAGAGTAAAGGCTGAGTCGTAGTTAGAGTAAAGGATGAGTCGTAGTTAGAGTAAAGGATGAGTCGTAGTTAGAGTAAAGGATGAGTCGTAGTTAGAGTAAAGGATGAGTCGTAGTTAGAGTAAAGGCTGAGTCGTAGCTAGAGTAAAGGCTGAGTCGTAGTTAGAGTAAAGGACGAGTCGTAGTTAGAGTAAAGGACGAGTCGTAGTTAGAGTAAAGGACGAGTCGTAGTTAGAGTAAAGGCTGAGTCGTAGTAGAGTAAAGGACGAGTCGTAGTTAGAGTAAAGGATGAGTCGTAGTTAGAGTAAAGCTGAGTCGTAGTTAGAGTAAAGGATGAGTCGTAGTTAGAGTAAAGGATGAGTCGTAGTTAGAGTAAAGGATGAGTCGTAGTTAGAGTAAAGGATGAGTCGTAGTTAGAGTAAAGGCTGAGTCGTAGTTAGAGTAAAGGGATGGGTCGTAGTTAGTGAAAAGGCTGAGTCGTAGTTAGAGTAAAGGACGAGTCGTAGTTAGAGTAGATGAGTCGTAGTTAGAGTAAAGGATGAGTCGTAGTTAGAGTAAAGATGAGTCGTAGTTAGAGTAAAGGATGAGTCGTAGTTAGAGTAAAGGATGAGTCGTGCTTTGTTAGTTCTGTCTTTAAAATGCTTTCTGAATGGAGTTTCCTGTCTGTCTCCACCTGTCTGTCTCTCACCTGTCTGTCTCTCACCTGTCTGTCTCCACCTGTCTGTCTCACCTGTCTGTCTCTCACCTGTCTGTCTGTCTCCACCTGTCTCTCGTCTCTCACCTGTCTGTCTCTCACCTGTCTGTGTCTCTGTCTCTCACCTGTCTGTCTCCACCTGTCTGTCTCTCACCTGACTGTCTCTCACCTGTCTGTCTCTCAGCTGTCTCTCACCTGTCTGTCTCTCACCTGTCTCTCTCTCTCACCTGTCTGTCTCTCAGCTGTCTCTCACCTGTCTGTCCTCACCTGTCTCTCTCTCTCACCTGTCTGTCTCTCAGCTGTCTCTCACCTGTCTGTCACCTGTCTCTCTCTCACCTGTCTCTCTCACCTGTCTGTCTCTCACTGTCTGTCTCTCACCTGTCTCTCTCTCACCTGTCTCTCTCACCTGTCTGCTCTCACCTGTCTCTCTCTCACCTGTCTGTCTCCATCTGTCTGTCTCTCACCTGTCTCTCACCTCACCTGTCTCTCTCTCACCTGTCTCTCTCTCACCTGTCTGTCTCTCACCTGTCTGTCTCTCACCTGTCTGTCTCTCAGTCTGTGTGGTTACCCTCCCTTTCATGAGAGTTTTGGTCGTCAGTCGATCTCGGAGCAGATCATCAGAGGAGAGTTCACCATGGTGCCGTCCAAGTGGAGACACGTCTCCGCCCAGGGTAACACTACACCACTATATACTATACGTAAGGGAGAATGCGCAGCGACGCGGTCATTATGGGGAAAAGAACACCCGACAGGCTGATCAGGAGCCCGACGCGAAGCGGAGGGATAGATCTGCATGAAGGTGTTCCCCATAATGACCGCGTCGCTGCACATTATCCCGCTTCTTACACGGCCACATTCTCAACAAAGTCACGATATGACTCCCAATATTAATTGAAATGCTTTATAGATTTAGAAAATGTTTTTATTCATTTAAAAAAATAGTACGCTATTATTTATTTAAAATGACATGCATCCGCTAAGAAAAATAGTCCGTTGTTACGTTTGAACTAACGTAGCAACGGCAGGAACTGCTTCGATAGCGTTTTTGAGGAGCTTTCTGATTACAGATTTGAAAACATCGCTGCTTGCTTTAAAGTAGCACAATCATGATGTCAAAGCTTGGAAAGTATCTAGATATCCCTGCCCTAATGCCAAAGGAACTGGCAACTGAATATGTTCGCCGTTTGATGTCTATGTCTGGACCGTTGCGTAAAAGGAGGGTTTCTGCCCCGTTACTTCTCCGCTGTTCCTTGTCCCAGTTTGAAAAGCAAACTGTATACAGTTAAATCGACCGAAGTTCTTTGTAAGCGTCCTTAACAACGGTCAATAAGTCCTTGACAGCGGTCTGTCTGTTCTGGATAACAACGTGTCATGTGTTCTGAATTGACCAATCAGAATAGAGTATTCAACTAAACATGTAATAATACTAGATACTACTATACTACTGCAATACTATACTGCTACTATACTATTCCCACTGCTCCTAGTACCAGGATGGGTTAAATGCAGAGGTCACATGTCACTGTGTGCATGAATGTGACCAATAAAGAGGGTTCATCCTCTGATTCTATCTATCTACTGCAATACTATACTACTATATTATACTATACTACCATACTACTGCAATACTACTATATACTACTATACTAATACTATGTACTACTATATTAATACTATACTACTATATTAATACTATACTACTCATCAGGGCCGTCCCTCCCTACAGGCCGATCATGCAGACTGTTTTGGGGCCTCACCTTGCGGAGGGGGCCTCAAATGTGGCGCACCTATGCGCTTATGCGGCGCAATTAGTGTGGCACGGTTTCGCCGCTGCGAGGCTCCAATAGCACCCCCCCCCCCCTCATATATAACCCTTCTGCAATATTACTGCAAAACTAGTGTTGTATTACTGTAAGCCATATTACTTACTAGGTGTGTGTGTGTGTGTGTGTGGTGTGTGTGTGTGTGTGTGTGTGTGTGTGTGTGTGTAGCTAAGGACATGGTGCGCAGGCTGCTGGTGGTGGAGCCCTCTGATAGGCTGTCTATAGAGGGGCTCTGCAGCACCCCTGGATGCAGGTACACTGCTTCTCTATATCACATATTTAATATAATCAATATTTCCTGAGCACAAAGCCTTCATTCTGCACTATAATACTTCTAAACTTGTACTACTATATCAAATTACTTGAGTTTTAAAAGTACGCAGAATAGCTTTTGTATCATATATATTCAGTTTTTAATCACCAACTAATACATTTAGAGTTGTTTGTAGTTTTTCAATGTGCATGATGGGAAATGTAGTCTGCAGTGTTGGTGTTTCTGTGCTCAGGATGATGAGATGCAGCGGACGGCTCACACACTGATGTTCCCCCCTGATGCTGCTGCCATGGTAACCACACACACACACACACACACACACACACACACACACACACACACACAGACACACACAGACACAGACACACACACACACAGATGGTAAAAGTACACACATCCTTTACTCAAGTAGAAGTACAGATACTGTGTTTAAAAATACTCTGGTGAAAGTAGAAGTACTGACTAAACTTCTTTACTCAAGTAAAAGTAAAGAGGGCTTTGAAATGTACTTCAGTAAAAAGTACCCATAACTAGCAGCTGTTTTTAAAGAGTACCTGACCTCCCTTTATTAATAGAACAATAATGTCATTGTTAGCTAATGAATGTTTTCCATGCTGAACAACGGCAACATGACAACGTTTCCATTGGTCCCTCTTCTTTAGAGAAGACCAGGAAATGATGGATACACGGATCGTGTTCAAATCAATAGGCACGCAATGACTCTAAATAATAAATCACGCCACCAAACACACATTCAGACTAAAGGAACCAGCCTGTTTGGAACATGGAAGAAGAGAAGTACAGGTATTTGGGTTCAACATGGAAGAAGTAGAAAGTACAGGTATTTGGGTTCAACATGGAAGAAGTAGAAAGTACAGGTATTTGGGTTCACGTGTAAGAAGTAGAAAGTACAGGTATTGAGTTCAACATGTAAGAAGTAGAAAGTACAGGTATTTGGGTTCAACGTGTAAGAAGTAGAAAGTACAGGTATTTGGGTTCAACATGTAAGAAGTAGAAGTACAGGTATTTGGGTTCAAAGTGTAAGAAGTAGAAGTACAGGTATTTGGGTTCAACATGGAAGAAGTAGAAAGTACAGGATTTGGTTCAACATGGAAGAAGTAGAAAGTACAGGTATTTGGGTTCACATGGAAGAAGTAGAAAGTACAGGTATTTGGGTTCAACATGTAAGAAGTAGAAAGTACAGGTTTGGGTTCAACATGTAAGAAGTAGAAAGTACAGGTATTGGGTTCAACATGTAAGAAGTAGAAAGTACAGGTATTTGGGTTCAAAGTGTAAGAAGTAGAAAGTACAGGTATTTGGGTTCAACATGTAAGAAGTAGAAAGTACAGTATTTTGGGTTCAACATGGAAGAAGTAGAAAGTACAGGTATTTGGGTTCAACATGGAAGAAGTAGAAAGTACAGGTATTTGGGTTCAACATGTAAGAAGTAGAAAGTACAGGTATTTGGGTTCAACATGTAAGAAGTAGAAAGTACAGGTATTTGGGTTCAACATGTAAGAAGTAGAAAGTACAGGTATTTGGGTTCAACATGTAAGAAGTAGAAAGTACAGGTATTTGTGTTCAACATGTAAGAAGTAGAAAGTACAGGTATTTGGGTTCAAAGTGTAGAAGTAGAAAGTACAGGTATTTGGGTTCAACATGTAAGAAGTAGAAAGTACAGGTATTTGGTTCAAGTGTAAGAAGTAGAAAGTACAGGTATTTGGGTTCAACATGTAAGAAGTAGAAAGTACAGGTATTTGAGTTCAACATGTAAGAAGTAGAAAGTACAGGTATTTGTGTTCAACATGTAAGAAGTAGAAAGTACAGGTATTTGTGTTCAACATGTAAGAAGTAAAAGTACAGGTATGGGTTCAACATGTAAGAAGTAGAAAGTACAGGTATTTGGTTCAACATGTAAGAAGTAGAAAGTACAGGTATTTGGGTTCAACATGTAAGAAGTAGAAAGTACAGGTATTTGGGTTCAAAATGTAAGAAGTAGAAAGTACAGGTATTTGGGTTCAAAATGTAAGAAGTAGAAAGTACAGGTATTTGGGTTCAACATGTAAGAAGTAGAAAGTACAGGTATTTGGGTTCAACATGTAAGAAGTAGAAAGTACAGGTATTTGGGTTCAAAATGTAAGAAGTAGAAAGTACAGGTATTTGGGTTCAACATGGAAGAAGTAGAAAGTACAGGTATTTGGGTTCAACATGAAGAAGAAGTAGAAAGTACAGGTATTTGGGTTCAACATGTAAGAAGTAGAAAGTACGGTATTTGGGTTCAACATGGAAGAAGTAGAAAGTACAGGTATTTGGGTTCAACATGTAAGAAGTAGAAAGTACAGGTATTTGGGTTCAAAATGTAAGAAGTAGAAAGTACAGGTATTTGGGTTCAACATGTAAGAAGTAGAAAGTACAGGTATTTGGGTTCAACATGTAAGAAGTAGAAAGTACAGGTATTTGGGTTCAACATGTAAGAAGTAGAAAGTACAGGTATTTGGGTTCAAAATGTAAGAAGTAGAAAGTACAGGTATTTGGGTTCAAAATGTAAGAAGTAGAAAGTACAGTATTTGTGTTCAACATGTAAGAAGTAGAAAGTACAGGTATTTGGGTTCAACGTGTAAGAAGTAGAAAGTACAGGTATTTGGGTTCAACGTGTAAGAAGTAGAAAGTACAGGTATTTGGGTTCAACGTGTAAGAAGTAGAAAGTACAGGTATTTGGGTTCAACGTGTAAGAAGTAGAAAGTACAGGTATTTGGGTTCAATGTGTAAGAAGTAGAAAGTACAGGTATTTGGGTTCAACATGTAAGAAGTAGAAAGTACAGGTATTTGGGTTCAACGTGTAAGAAGTAGAAAGTACAGTATTTGGGTTCAACATGTAAGAAGTAGAAAGTACAGGTATTTGGGTTCAAACATGTAAGAAGTAGAAAGTACAGGTATTTGGGTTCAACATGTAAGAAGTAGAAAGTACAGGTATTTTGTTCAACATGTAAGAAGTAGAAAGTACAGGTATTTGGGTTCAAAGTGTAAGAAGTAGAAAGTACAGGTATTTGGGTTCAACATGTAAGAAGTAGAAAGTACAGGTATTTGGGTTCAACGTGTAAGAAGTAGAAAGTACAGGTATTTGGGTTCAACATGTAAGAAGTAGAAAGTACAGGTATTTGAGTTCAACATGTAAGAAGTAGAAAGTACAGGTATTTGTGTTCAACATGTAAGAAGTAGAAAGTACAGGTATTGTGTTCAACATGTAAGAAGTAGAAAGTACAGGTATTTGGTTCAACATGTAAGAAGTAGAAAGTACAGGTATTTGGGTTCAACATGTAAGAAGTAGAAAGTACAGGTATTTGGGTTCAACATGTAAGAAGTAGAAAGTACAGTATTTGGGTTCAAAATGTAAGAAGTAGAAAGTACAGGTATTTGGGTTCAAATGTAAGAAGTAGAAAGTACAGGTATTTGGGTTCAACATGTAAGAAGTAAAGTACAGGTATTGGGTTCAACATGTAAGAAGTAGAAAGTACAGGTATTTGGGTTCAAAATGTAAGAAGTAGAAAGTACAGGTATTTGGGTTCAACATGGAAGAAGTAGAAAGTACAGGTATTTGGGTTCAACATGAAGAAGTAGAAAGTACAGGTATTTGGGTTCAACATGTAAGAAGTAGAAAGTACAGGTATTTGGGTCAACATGGAAGAAGTAGAAAGTACAGGTATTTGGGTTCAACATGTAAGAAGTAGAAAGTACAGGTATTTGGGTTCAAAATGTAAGAAGTAGAAAGTACAGGTATTTGGGTTCAACATGTAAGAAGTAGAAAGTACAGGTATTTGGGTTCAACATGTAAGAAGTAGAAAGTACAGGTATTTGGGTTCAACATGTAAGAAGTAGAAAGTACAGGTATTTGGGTTCAACATGTAAGAAGTAGAAAGTACAGGTATTTGGGTTCAAAATGTAAGAAGTAGAAAGTACAGGTATTTGTGTTCAACATGTAAGAAGTAGAAAGTACAGGTATTTGGTTCAACGTGTAAGAGTAGAAAGTACAGTATTTGGGTTCAACGTGTAAGAAGTAGAAAGTACAGGTATTTGGGTTCAACGGTAAGAAGTAGAAAGTACAGGTATTTGGGTTCAACGTGTAAGAAGTAGAAAGTACAGGTATTTGGGTTCAATGTGTAAGAAGTAGAAAGTACAGGTATTTGGGTTCAACATGTAAGAAGTAGAAAGTACAGGTATTTGGGTTCAACGTGTAAGAAGTAGAAAGTACAGGTATTTGAGTTCAACATGGTAAGAAGTAGAAAGTACAGGTATTGTGTTCAACATGTAAGAAGTAGAAAGTACAGGTATTTGAGTAAACATGTAAGAAGTAGAAAGTACAGGATTTGGGTTCAACATGTAAGAAGTAGAAAGTACAGGTATTTGAGTTCAACATGTAAGAAGTAGAAAGTACATGTATTTGTGTTCAACATGTAAGAAGTAGAAAGTACAGGTATTTGAGTTCACATGTAAGAAGTAGAAAGTACAGGTATTTGGGTTCAACGTGTAAGAAGTAGAAAGTACAGGTATTTGGGTTCAACATGTAAGAAGTAGAAAGTACAGGTATTTGGGTTCAACATGTAAGAAGTAGAAAGTACAGGTATTTGGGTTCAAAATGTAAGAAGTAGAAAGTACAGGTATTTGGGTTCAACATGTAAGAAGTAGAAAGTACAGGTATTGGGTTCAACATGGAAGAAGTAGAAAGTACAGGTATTTGGGTTCAACATGTAAGAAGTAGAAAGTACAGGTATTTGGGTTCAACATGTAAGAAGTAGAAAGTACAGGTATTTGAGTTCAACATGTAAGAAGTAGAAAAGTACAGGTATTTGGGTTCAACGTGTAAGAAGTAGAAAGTACAGGTATTTGGGTTCAACATGTAAGAAGTAGAAAGTACAGGTATTTGGTTCAAAGTGTAAGAAGTAGAAAGTACAGGTATTTGGGTTCAACATGTAAGAAGTAGAAAGTACAGGTATTTGGGTTCAACGTGTAAGAAGTAGAAAGTACAGGTATTTGGGTTCAACATGTAAGAAGTAGAAAGTACAGGTATTTGAGTTCAACATGTAAGAAGTAGAAAGTACAGGTATTTGTGTTCAACATGTAAGAAGTAGAAAGTACAGGTATTTGGGTTCAACATGTAAGAAGTAGAAAGTACAGGTATTTGGGTTCAATGTAAGAAGTAGAAAGTACAGGTATTTGGGTTCAACATGTAAGAAGTAGAAAGTACAGGTATTTGGGTTCAACATGTAAGAAGTAGAAAGTACAGGTATTTGGGTTCAAAATGTAAGAAGTAGAAAGTACAGGTATTTGGGTTCAACATGAAGAAGTAGAAAGTACAGGTATTTGGGTTCAACATGTAAGAAGTAGAAAGTACAGGTATTTGGGTTTCAACATGTAAGAAGTAGAAAGTACAGGTATTTGGGTTCAAATGTAAGAAGTAGAAAGTACAGGTATTTGGGTTCACATGTAAGAAGTAGAAAGTACAGGTATTTGGGTTCAACATGTAAGAAGTAGAAAGTACAGGTATTTGGGTTCAACATGGAAGAAGTAGGAAAGTACAGGTATTTGGGTTCAACATGGAAGAAGTAGAAAGTACAGGTATTGGTTCAACATGTAAGAAGTAGAAAGTACAGGTATTTGGGTTCAACATGTAAGAAGTAGAAAGTACAGGTATTTGGGTTCAACATGTAAGAAGTAGAAAGTACAGGTATTGGGTTCAACATGTAAGAAGTAGAAAGTACAGGTATTTGGGTTCAACATGTAAGAAGTAGAAAGTACAGGTATTTGGGTTCAACATGTAAGAAGTAGAAAGTACAGGTATTGGGTTCAACATGAAGAAGTAGAAAGTACAGGTATTTGGGTTCAACATGAAGAAGTAGAAAGTACAGGTATTTGGGTTCAAACATGTGAGAAGTAGAAAGTACAGGTATTTGGGTTCAACATGTAAGAAGTAGAAAGTACAGGTATTTGGGTTCAACATGGAAGAAGTAGAAAGTACAGGTATTTGTGTTCAACATGGAAGAAGTAGAAAGTACAGGTATTTGGTTCAACATGTAAGAAGTAGAAAGTACAGGTATTTGAGTTCAACATGTAAGAAGTAGAAAGTACAGGTATTTGGGTTCAACATGTAAGAAGTAGAAAGTACAGGTATTTGGGTTCAACATGGAAGAAGTAGAAAGTACAGGTATTTGTGTTCAACATGTAAGAAGTAGAAAGTACAGGTATTTGGGTTCAACATGTAAGAAGTAGAAAGTACAGGTATTTGGGTTCAAAATGTAAGAAGTAGAAAGTACAGGTATTTGGGTTCAACATGTAAGAAGTAGAAAGTACAGGTATTTGGGTTCAACATGGAAGAAGTAGAAAGTACAGGTATTTGTGTTCAACATGTAAGAAGTAGAAAGTACAGGTATTTGGGTTCAACATGTAAGAAGTAGAAAGTACAGGTATTTGGGTTCAACGTGTAAAAAGTAGAAAGTACAGGTATTTGGGTTCAACATGGAAGAAGTAGAAAGTACAGGTATTTGGGTTCAACGTGTAAGAAGTAGAAAGTACAGGTATTTGGGTTCAACATGTAAGAAGTAGAAAGTACAGGTATTTGGGTTCAACGTGTAAGAAGTAGAAAGTACAGGGTTTGGGTTCAACGTGTAAGAAGTAGAAAGTACAGGTATTTGGGTTCAACATGTAAGAAGTAGAAAGTACAGGTATTTGTGTTCAACGTGTAAGAAGTAGAAAGTACAGGTATTTGGGTTCAACATGTAAGAAGTAGAAAGTACAGGTATTTGGGTTCAACATGTGAGAAGTAGAAAGTACAGGTATTTGGGTTCAACATGTAAGAAGTAGAAAGTACAGGTATTTGGGTTCAAAATGTAGAAGTAGAAAGTACAGGTATTTGGGTTCAACATGGAAGAAGTAGAAAGTACAGGTATTTGGGTTCAACATGTAAGAAGTAGAAAGTACAGGTATTTGGGTTCAAAATGTGAGAAGTAGAAAGTACAGGTATTTGGGTTCAACATGTGAGAAGTAGAAAGTACAGGTATTTGGGTTCAACATGGAAGAAGTAGAAAGTACAGGTATTTGTGTTCAACATGTAAGAAGTAGAAAGTACAGGTATTTGGGTTCAACATGTAAGAAGTAGAAAGTACAGGTATTTGGGTTCAACGTGTAAGAAGTAGAAAGTACAGGTATTTGGGTTCAACATGGAAGAAGTAGAAAGTACAGGTATTTGGGTTCAACGTGTAAGAAGTAGAAAGTACAGGTATTTGGGTTCAACATGTAAGAAGTAGAAAGTACAGGTATTTGGGTTCAACGTGTAAGAAGTAGAAAGTACAGGTATTTGGGTTCAACGTGTAAGAAGTAGAAAGTACAGGTATTTGGGTTCAACATGTAAGAAGTAGAAAGTACAGGTATTTGGGTTCAACGTGTAAGAAGTAGAAAGTACAGGTATTTGGGTTCAACATGTAAGAAGTAGAAAGTACAGGTATTTGGGTTCAACATGTAAGAAGTAGAAAGTACAGGTATTTGGGTTCAACATGTAAGAAGTAGAAAGTACAGGTATTTGGGTTCAACATGTGAGAAGTAGAAAGTACAGGTATTTGGGTTCAACATGTAAGAAGTAGAAAGTACAGGTATTTGGGTTCAACATGTAAGAAGTAGAAAGTACAGGTATTTGGGCTCAACATGGAAGAAGTAGAAAGTACAGGTATTTGGGTTCAACGTGTAAGAAGTAGAAAGTACAGGTATTTGGGTTCAACATGTGAGAAGTAGAAAGTACAGGTATTTGGGTTCAACATGGAAGAAGTAGAAAGTACAGGTATTTGGGTTCAACATGTGAGAAGTAGAAAGTACAGGTATTTGGGTTCAACATGTAAGAAGTAGAAAGTACAGGTATTTGGGTTCAACATGTGAGAAGTAGAAAGTACAGGTATTTGGGTTCAACATGGAAGAAGTAGAAAGTACAGGTATTTGGGTTCAACATGGAAGAAGTAGAAAGTACAGGTATTTGGGTTCAACGTGTAAGAAGTAGAAAGTACAGGTATTTGGGTTCGACATGTAAGAAGTAGAAAGTACAGGTATTTGGGTTCAACATGTAAGAAGTAGAAAGTACAGGTATTTGGGTTCAACATGTAGAAGTAAAGTACAGGTATTTGGGTTCAACATGTAAGAAGTAGAAAGTACAGGTATTTGGGTTCAACATGTAAGAAGTAGAAAGTACAGGTATTTGGTTCAACATGTAAGAAGTAGAAAGTACAGGTATTTGGGTTCAACATGTAAGAAGTAGAAAGTACAGGTATTTGGGTTCAACATGTAAGAAGTAGAAAGTACAGGTATTTGGGTTCAACATGTAAGAAGTAGAAAGTACAGGTATTTGGGTTCAACATGTAAGAAGTAGAAAGTACAGGTATTTGGGTTCAACATGTAAGAAGTAGAAAGTACAGGTATTTGGGTTCAACATGTAAGAAGTAGAAAGTACAGGTATTTGGGTTCAAAGGAGAAGTAGAAAGTACAGGTATTTGGGTTCAAAGGTAAGAAGTAGAAAGTACAGGTATTTGGGTTCAAAATGTGAGAAGTAGAAAGTGGTCAGGAAAATAAGTAGTGGAGTAAAGTACTGATACCAGAAACATGTACTTAAGTACAGTAACGAAGTATTTGTACTCCAATACTTCCCACCTCTACACACACACACATTATAAACCTGCCCCCCCCCCCCCCCAGGAGGCGGAGTCAGCCCCCGGAGGAAGCGACGGCGTGAAGATGAGACGAAGAGGAAGTACCTTCAGGAAAAAGGAGCCAAGCCCCGCCCCCTGCAGAGGACCAAGCCCCGCCCCCTGCAGAGGACCAACTGTAAATAAAGTTATATTAAGTTTTGTAATAAAAATGTTCCTATTTTTCACTGTTTCGGCCTCCATTTGATTTTCAGGTTTAAAATCAAATGTTATTCTTTTGAGACAACGAAAAACATTTGCATCCAACAGCCATAAATAAAGAATCAGATCCTGCTTTTGGTTATAAAGTGTGTAACATCCTCCCTGAACTTCATCTTAACAACAAGTCTGTGTCCAAACCTGCAGGAGAGCTAGCTAACGTTAGCATGTAGCTGTTATCCATAGATTTACCAACTAAAGAATAAATAACAAAGCTAACAGAAATAATAGCTAACAAAGCTCAAAGCTAACCAGAGTTGGGCGTTACTGTAATAATATTACTTTTGTCGGTAACGGAGTAATGTAACGCGTTACTTTTATAATTCAGTAATCACACTACAGTTACTAACGTTGCCCGACACGCGTTACTTCGTTACTTTTATAAAATCTGTTGCTAGTGCTTGTGGAGCCTCGCAGCGGCGAAAACTGTGGCGCGCTTACCGCTAGATTCCACCGGGTCCGTCTGCGCGCGGTCCGTCTGCGCCGCGTCACGTCTGCGCCGCGTCACGTCTGCGCCGCGGCTTTGGTCCGACCTCCTCCAGCGTCATAACCCACCGGGCGCGTTTCAGAAGCGGAGCGTCTTGCGTGCCGGCTTGCAGTTTTTGTTGATTTGGGCATATTTCCTGGACAGGCTACTTTGTGCAGACAAAGTTAATAATAATTGTAATATTCCAGTTATAAACGACATGAATCAAAGATGTGTTGCTGTATTTTAGTGGTAAAAAAATGCATTCATCATCATAATTATTCTATATATATAATTTACACAGTGCCTGTAAACCGGAGGAGAACGCTGGCATTTCTCCTCCTACTTGAAAGACTACGGAGGGATAGGGTCTGCACATTAGTTTTGTGTGTGTGTATATATATATATATCGATATATATATATATATGCTCTGAACGTTCCACTTCCTGCCTGCCCGACATTACGTTACGGCTGCGTCGCGTCAAAAATAGGATTCACCCAGAAGCTTCCCTTCTGGGACCTTCTGGGACGCTTCTGGGACGCTTCTAGCCATAACGGCGCGTCTGGTGGAATAGCACCCATTGACTAGAGTGGCCGCGATCGCTGTGAACGCCGCGGCGCAGCCGTAACGCGCCGCTGACGGACCGGTGGAATCTAGGGGTACTGTAGGTGCGCCGCATTTGCGCTTCAGATGAGGCTCCCTCCGCAAAATGAAGCACCCTCCGCAGTCTGCGTGATCTGCCTGTAGGGAGGGCCGGCCTGCGAGTAAAGTAACGAGTAAAGTAACGAGTAAAGTAACGGCTTTATGTAGAGAGTAACGAAGTAAAGTAATATATTACTTTTTAAAAAGTAATAAGCAATATTACTTTTTTTAAAAAGTAATAAGCAATATTACTTTTTTTGAGTAACGGCCCCATCTCTGCAGCTAACAGATATTACGGATAAAAACAGCTAATAGCTAACAGAGCTAATAGCTAACATAGCTGACGGATAAGAACAGAGCTAACAGCTAACAGAGCTAACAGCTAACAGAGCTAATAGCTGCGGATAAGAACAGAGCTAACAGCTAACAGAGCTAACAGCTAACAGAGCTAATAGCTGACGGATAAGAACAGAGCTAACAGCTAACAGAGCTAACAGAGCTAACAGCTAACAGAACCAGGAGACCTTAAAGATCTTGATTGTCAGACACAGACAGACAGAGTTAGTGAAGTAAAGTCCTGGATGTGGATTGGATGTGTTCTAGCCTGAGAGAAGACATGGAAGATAAAATGAGTGTTGGATTTGATATTTAGGATTAATATTACACCATGATATCAGATGAACTCCTGCTGTAGTTTCTGTCATGTGACTGAGGCAGGAATAAAGAAGTACGATAACATCTCAAACCTTTATTTCTCTTACAAGATTACAACAGAAATCAGATTATGATTATTATTAACATGTTGATTCAATCTGATGCTTAACAATTATTTACATTACAGCAGATTAACAGGTCATGTGATCTCCGAGCTGAGAGCTGATTGGAGGCCATTATGTGCTTTTATATTATAACAATAATTATAATCAGGGAGGTCAAAGGCAACGTGATAATAATAACGCTCGAACACAAATCACTTTTAAGGCCACTTTCTGTTGACGGTGTTCATTCATTAACAAATTAAATGAGCTGATATCTGCAGGAGAAGCTAACGGTTAGCACTTAGAAAGCATTATGAGAGCTGGTGACTCTGGATGGTGATTGGCTCCTTCAGTCAGCGGCCCCGCCCCTCGTGTGATGTCACAGCTTGGCGCGGCGCCGGTCTCTCAGTGCGTACAGCACGGCGTGCGCCTGGTCGAAAGCGTCGCCCACAGCGGCTCGAACTCGACTCTTCCAGCGCTGAAGCAGGGGGCGATCCTGCAGGACGTCCCGCCCCCCGCCCTCCGGCTGAGGAGACAACAACACACATACTTTACTCAAGAGTAGAGAAGTAGAAGTACTGACTAAACTTCTTTACTCAAGTCAAAGTAAAGAGGGCTTTTGAAATGTACTTCAGTAAAAAGTACCCATAACTAGCAGCTGTTTTAAAGAGTACCTGACCTCCCTTTATATTAATAGAACAATAATGTCATTGTTAGCTAATGAATGTTTCCATGCTGAACAACGGCAACATGACAACGTTTTCATTGGTCCCTCTTCTTTAGAGAAGACCAGGAAATAAATGATGGATACACGGATCGTGTTCAAATCAATAGGCACGCAATGACTCTAAATAATAATGATCACGCCACCAAACACACATTCAGACTAAAGGAACCAGCCTGTTTGGAACATGGAAGGTTTATGTGGTTAGGAGAGAGGCAGTGAGCTCTCTGCTGTCAGAGGTGACAGAAGAACACACGACCAATCACAGGCCGGTTAACCCAATCTGAGGAGCCAATGAGAGCTAACCTGCATGAGCTCGCAGACGGCCAGCAGGTCGGCCACCGTGATGTCATCGCCGCAGAGGAAGGGCTGCCTGCGCAGGAACATGCTCTCCAGCTGGTCCAGGGTCTCCTGCAGCTGAGAGAGAGCTCCCATCAGATGCTGCTCCTCTACCGGAGAGCCCGTCTGAGCTGGGAGGAGCACCTGGGGGGGGGGGAGACCATCATACTACATACCATAATACTATATTCCATAACACTTCAGTATCACATTGAGTCTGACATGTTTCTAGCATCAACAAGGAGAAATATTAAGAGACAACAGACAGATAGAGGTGTGTTTGTGTGTGTGTGTGTGTGGTGTGTGTGTGTGTGTGTGTGTGTGTGTGTGGTGTGTGTGTGTGTGTGTGTGTGTGGTGTGTGTGTGTGTTTGTGTGTGTGTGGTGTGTGTGTGTGTGTGTGTGTGTGTGGTGTGTGTGTGTACCTCCAGGAGGAACACCTTGGCAGCGTGAGGCCGGGTGTGTGTGTGATGCCAGGCGGTGTATTCATCAACTCTGGCGCGTCTCTCTGGTTGCCGTGGATACCAGTGATCCGGGACGTCGTACTTGTTGACCAGGTACTTAATGATGGCATCACTAACACACACACACACACACACACACACACACACACACACAAAACATATAACATCTGCAGGTGATTCGTGGAGCTGTGTGTGTGTGTGTGTGTGTGTGTGTGTACCTCTCTGTCTTTGTGTGTGTGTATGTGTGTTTGTGTGTGTGTGTGTGTACCTCTTGTGTCTCTGTGTGCATCTCTGTGTGTGTGTGTATGTATGTGTACCTCTCTGTGTGTGTGTGTGTGTGTACCTCTGTGTATCTGTGTGTGTGTCTCTGTGTGTGTGTGTGTCTCTGTGTGTGTGTGTGTGGTGTGTGTGTGTGTGGTTTGTGTGTACCTGTGTGTGTGTGTGTGTGTACCTCTGTGTGTGTGTGTGTATGTGTGTGTACCTCTGTGTGTGTGTGTGTGTGTGGTGTGTGTTGTACCTCTGTGTGTGTGTGTGTGTGTGTGTGTGTGTGTGTGTGTGTGTGCCTCTCTGTGTGTGTGTGTGTGTGTGTGTGTTGTGTACCTCTCTGTGGTGTGTGTGTGTGTGTGTGTGTGTGTGTGTACCTCTCTGTGTGTGTGTGTGTGTACCTCTCTGTGAGTATGAACCCGTTGTCCACCATCACTGGGACTTTCTGCATTGGGTTGATCTCAGTGAACTCTGGAGTCCTGTGTTCCCCTGAACGCACCACAGAGGGGGGGGGGGGGAGTATTTAAGAGTTACACATGTATTCAGTGAAGGTGTTCTTAATGAAAGTGAATTAAGATCCTCCTAAAGGCAGTTTTGGGTGATGATGTATAGGTTACACTTTATTGAATGTAAACACGCTCAGAAAAGCTTATACTGACCTATATTATTTAACAGTTATACATTTATTGTATTGATGTTTTTGTTTACTGTAAATCTACCTTTAATCTTAGTGTAACTTAAATTAATCTGAGATGTTTGATGCTTTTGTTTTGAAGGCGGTTTGGGGACCAGAGGCCTGTACTACGAAGCCGGAGTTTCTCTTAGCTGACTTCAGGGGAAACTCTGGGTTTCCGGTCCTACGACGCTGGTTCTCTTCTTAGCGGGCTAGATCTCCATGGTAACTATGCTGAGCGGCTAACCTGGTCCGGAGCAGGTTAGGTTGCAGGCTAAGAGATCAACTCAGTGAAAGCACCGCCTGCTGACCAATCAGAGCTCAGTGTGCGGAGTTTAAAGCGATCAAGTCATATTACAGGAGAAAGGAAATACAGAGAAACTGCCGTTGCAGGAAAGACGGCCGGCATAAATCACCGACTGTGTGAACGTGAACATGAATAGAATATCACCTCCCATCTTCAGAGCAATCTGACTATTATAACATTAGCGTTAAGAAAGCTTACTGAAATATCTGCCACAACACAAGTAACCGGATCAAAGTAACATACGTACAGTCCACTGTGAGTGCAGACGTGGATGTGTCCCATTATCATTCATATCACATCACAATGTATCATATATCTCCTTATCTGAGTCAGCTGAGCCGGATCTGGCCGTGCAGCACTCACAGTGTCACATACTGTCTGCAGAAGGATTATTTTAAGCAACACATTAAGTTGAGGAAACACTCGAGTCAAATGTAATGAAAGTCAGATCGTGTCTTAGACGGGGCAGTGATATCATAAACCTGTTAATGGACGCATTCAAACACTTGTTCTGTTACCAGCTGTATTCACCTGCAGGTGCAGCTATGTGGCTTTGATCCTGGATCAAGTGTTTAAGTCATGGATGTTTAAAGTTTAACTTCTTCATATTTGTCTAATATTATAGTTCACTTTTCATTCAGGAAGTATGACGCTGCGCTTCAGTGCGCTTCTCCATGTTTGTGATTGGTCGAATGTTGCTAGCCCCGCCCCTTTCATGTGAACGCGCTCCTAACTAGATATGACACGGCTGGCTTGAGTTACCGAGTTGATAACCAGCGTCGTAGGACCACTTAGCGAGAGCGCGTATGTTTTGGATTAGGTAAGCCGGGTAACTCAAACATATCCAGGTTAGGTTGAACCGGCTTCGTAGTACAGGCCTCAGTGATAGGAGGTCTCAGGGGACACAGTAACGTCTGGTTCTAAACCACATGAGGGAACATAAGAGATAAGGAACCTGATTATGATCCGGGTGAAGAACATAAAACACACAGAAACCACTCCAGCCCGACCTGGCTCAGTCACTCATGCGTGATATCGGCCTCAGCCGGATCACTCTGAACCTACAGGCTGAGTTTCAGACGAACACATCAGAGGGACTCCAGACCATCTGTATCTCATATTGAGTCTCAGTCTGTTGTCACACGGATCTCTGAGGTTTGGCTGAGATCAGAGCTCTGATGAAGGTCAAAGGTCTCCAGGACAGAGGTCAGGGGTTAACGGGGAGACACTGACTCTATAGAGTGGTGCAGGAATGAGTCCTAAAACCAGGAAGTGAGTCAGCATTTCACCACTTCCTGTTCCCTCGTCTCAGAGCCAATGGGATCTCTCCATAGGATTTAGGAAAATATCTGGAAATAAGGTCTGTGGTTGAGACACATTGAAGAGACGGATGGAACTGTTGAAGTCGTGCTGCTGGACTCGGCTGTTGTTCCTTTAACATCACGTTAGCATGTTGCTTCTGGACATTAGATTTATGATTCAAACATTATAAAAGTAGGGTAGACATGTGGAGATTATCCGGCTGAACAAACGTGCATTTATCAAACAGGTTCGTTTTCCACAGACCTTATTTCTTACAATACTCCAAAACCCTCTGGAGAAATCCCTTTTAGTGGAGGCAGTGGCGGCGCCAGGGTATGGCTGGGGTAGGCTACAGCCATACCAATAAATGGCTTAGCCCCACCTTAGCCCCACCTTAGCCCCAGCTTAGCCCCATCTTAGCCCCACCTTAGCCCCAGCTTAGCCCCACCTTAGCCCCAGCTTAGCCCCATCTTAGCCCCACCTTAGCCCCAGCTTAGCCCCACCTTAGCCCCACCTTAGCCCCAGCTTAGCCCCACCTTAGCCCCAGCTTAGCCCCACCTTAGCCCCACCTTAGCCCCAGCTTAGCCCCACCTTAGCCCCAGCTTAGCCCCACCATGAAAATGATGTTAAGTAAGCATGTTGAGAACACGGATTGCGAAAATATACGGGTCGTGTCCGCAACACACAAACTGATCCTGCTGTAACAACACGTGCACGTTACTGATGCAATATGGTTCAGACCATTCGGGCTTATGCTAGAAGAGGGGAGCAAGGAATAGTCTAAGTAGTGGGGGAGTTTTATACACTAAAGATGTGTAAATTCTCTGGCGTTATAATATCAGCGCGGCCGCGGTCAGATCAAAATGCCTCCGAATGCAATTTGAATAGACCTACAGCCAATCAGAGCAACGAAACGTTGGGTCTGCGTCATGCCTTACTGATTGAGATCAATCGGAACCGCCATTCAGTATCCCCATTGGATCTTCAACGTGTGCTATCATACGTCACGTTCACAGTGATCCCTTTCTATTTACTACAAGACAAATGTGCCGTTTTATTTCATACAGTTCCATTTGGATTGAGACAGGGAAAGAATGTAAACCTCACGCGTGGCGTTTCACTGTCGGGGGGGCGATATAGCGTGTATGTAATTACATTGCAAATACTGACTTGAGCCCCACCAACTGGATGGGTTAGCCCTACCATAGATTACCCAACACAAATACTCTGGAGCCGCCACTGAGTGGAGGGAACAGCAGCTTCCTGCAGGGTCCCTGCTCCGCTCTATAGAGACCTGAGCGGGGGGCACTCACCGTCCGGCTGATATTTGATCTGAAACACAGCCTCTAGTTTCAGGTAGTGATGGCAAGATGAAGCTTTGAATGAAGCATCGAACCTCATGGACAATTGTGTCGGAATAGGTTCATTTCTGGAAGCTTCAGTTACAGCGACCTCTCCTGGCGAAGTGCAAGGCTGCAGTGGGTTTAACGGATCTTTGCCTTGAAACATATTCGATGCACACAACACACACACACACACACACACACACACACACACACCACACACACACACACACACACACACACACACACACACACACACACACACACACACCACACACACACAACAACACACACACACACACCCACACACACACACACACACACACACACACACACACACACACACACACACACACACACACACACACACACACACACACACACACACACACACA
>JAAKFY010001069.1:249241-269713 GCA_011823955.1 Dissostichus mawsoni
GCTCTATCTGCAGAGTCATTTCTCATGGCTCTATCTGCAGAGTCATTCTTCTGGCTCTATCTGCAGAGTCATTTCTCTGGCTCTATCTGCAGAGTCATTTCTTCTGGCTCTATCTGCAGAGTCATTTCTTATGGCTCTATCTGCAGAGTCATTTCTCATGGCTCTATCTGCAGAGTCATTTCTCATGGCTCTATCTGCAGAGTCATTTCTCATGGCTCTATCTGCAGAGTCATTTCTCATGGCTCTATCTGCAGAGTCATTTCTCATGGCTCTATCTGCAGAGTCATTTCTCATGGCTCTATCTGCAGAGTCATTTCTCATGGCTCTATCTGCAGAGTCATTTCTCATGGCTCTATCTGCAGAGTCATTTCTCATGGCTCTATCTGCAGAGTCATTTCTCATGGCTCTATCTGCAGAGTCATTTCTCATGGCTCTATCTGCAGAGTCATTTCTCATGGCTCTATCTGCAGAGTCATTTCTCATGGCTCTATCTGCAGAGTCATTTCTCATGGCTCTATCTGCAGAGTCATTTCTCATGGCTCTATCTCAGAGTCATTTCTCATGGCTCTATCTGCAGAGTCATTTCTCATGGCTCTATCTGCAGAGTCATTTCTCATGGCTCTATCTGCAGAGTCATTTCTCATGGCTCTATCTGCAGAGTCATTTCTCTGGCTCTATCTGCAGAGTCATTTCTTCTGGCTCTATCTCCAGAGTCATTTCTTCTGGCTCTATCTCCAGAGTCATTTCTTATGGCTCTATCTGCAGAGTCATTTCTCATGGCTCTATCTGCAGAGTCATTTCTCATGGCTCTATCTGCAGAGTCATTTCTCTGGCTCTATCTGCAGAGTCATTTCTTCTGGCTCTATCTGCAGAGTCATTTCTCTGGCTCTATCTGCAGAGTCATTTCTCTGGCTCTATCTGCAGAGTCATTTCTTCTGGCTCTATCTGCAGAGTCATTTCTTATGGCTCTATCTCAGAGTCATTTCTTATGGCTCTATCTGCAGAGTCATTTCTCATGGCTCTATCTGCAGAGTCATTTCTTATGGCTCTATCTGCAGAGTCATTTCTCATGGCTCTATCTGCAGAGTCATTTCTCATGGCTCTATCTGCCGAGTCATTTCTCATGGCTCTATCTGCAGAGTCATTCCTTATGGCTCTATCTGCAGAGTCATTTCTCATGGCTCTATCTGCAGAGTCATTCCTTATGGCTCTATCTGCAGAGTCATTCCTTATGGCTCTATCTGCAGAGTCATTCCTTATGGCTCTATCTGCAGAGTCATTTCTTATGGCTCTATCTGCAGAGTCATTTCTTATGGCTCTATCTGCAGAGTCATTTCTCATGGCTCTATCTCCAGAGTCATTTCTTCTGGCTCTATCTGCAGAGTCATTTCTTATGGCTCTATCTGCAGAGTCATTTCTCATGGCTCTATCTGCAGAGTCATTTCTTCTGGCTCTATCTGCAGAGTCATTTCTTCTGGCTCTATCTGCAGAGTCATTTCTTCTGGCTCTATCTGCAGAGTCATTTCTTCTGGCTCTATCTGCAGAGTCATTTCTTATGGCTCTATCTCCAGAGTCATTTCTTATGGCTCTATCTCCAGAGTCATTTCTCATGGCTCTATCTGCAGAGTCATTTCTATGGCTCTATCTGCAGAGTCATTTCTCATGGCTCTATCTGCAGAGTCATTTCTCATGGCTCTATCTGCAGAGTCATTTCTCATGGCTCTATCTGCAGAGTCATTTCTCATGGCTCTATCTCCAGAGTCATTTCTCATGGCTCTATCTGCAGAGTCATTTCTCATGGCTCTATCTGCAGAGTCATTTCTCATGGCTCTATCTGCAGAGTCATTTCTCATGGCTCTATCTGCAGAGTCATTTCTCATGGCTCTATCTGCAGAGTCATTTCTTATGGCTCTATCTGCAGAGTCATTTCTCATGGCTCTATCTGCAGAGTCATTTCTTATGGCTCTATCTGCAGAGTCATTTCTCATGGCTCTATCTGCAGAGTCATTTCTCATGGCTCTATCTGCAGAGTCATTTCTCATGGCTCTATCTGCAGAGTCATTTCTCATGGCTCTATCTGCAGAGTCATTTCTCTGGCTCTATCTCAGAGTCATTTCTCTGGCTCTATCTCCAGAGTCATTTCTTATGGCTCTATCTGCAGAGTCATTTCTCATGGCTCTATCTGCAGAGTCATTTCTTATGGCTCTATCTGCAGAGTCATTTCTTCTGGCTCTATCTGCAGAGTCATTTCTCATGGCTCTATCTCAGAGTCATTTCTCATGGCTCTATCTGCAGAGTCATTTCTCATGGCTCTATCTGCAGAGTCATTTCTTCTGGCTCTATCTGCAGAGTCATTTCTTGGCTCTATCTGCAGAGTCATTTCTTCTGGCTCTATCTGCAGACTCATTTCTTCTGGCTCTATCTGCAGAGTCATTTCTTATGGCTCTATCTCCAGAGTCATTTCTTATGGCTCTATCTGCAGAGTCATTTCTCATGGCTCTATCTGCAGAGTCATTTCTTATGGCTCTATCTGCAGAGTCATTTCTCATGGCTCTATCTGCAGAGTCATTTCTCATGGCTCTATCTGCCGAGTCATTTCTCATGGCTCTATCTGCAGAGTCATTCCATGGCTCTATCTGCAGAGTCATTTCTCATGGCTCTATCTGCAGAGTCATTCCTTATGGCTCTATCTGCAGAGTCATTCCTTATGGCTCTATCTGCAGAGTCATTCCTTATGGCTCTATCTGCAGAGTCATTTCTTATGGCTCTATCTGCAGAGTCATTTCTTATGGCTCTATCTGCAGAGTCATTTCTCATGGCTCTATCTCAGAGTCATTTCTTCTGGCTCCATCTGCAGAGTCATTTCTTCTGGCTCTATCTCCAGAGTCATTTCTTCTGGCTCTATCTGCAGAGTCATTTCTCTGGCTCTATCTGCAGAGTCATTTCTTATGGCTCTATCTGCAGAGTCATTTCTTATGGCTCTATCTGCAGAGTCATTTCTTATGGCTCTATCTGCAGCTTTTCCCCGAGTCATTTCTTATGGCTCTATCTGCAGAGTCATTTCTCATGGCTCTATCTGCAGAGTCATTTCTCATGGCTCTATCTGCAGAGTCATTTCTATGGCTCTATCTGCAGCTTTTCCCCGAGTCATTTCTTATGGCTCTATCTGCAGAGTCATTCTTATGAGTACATTTCTCCACAGGCCAACAACAGCTTCAAAAAAACTATTTCCCTCAAAGGAAAACCAAACATGCCCTGTTGTCTCAAGAAACAAAGTGCAGAAGGACACATCCATTAAACTCAGTGTGCTGCTCTGTGATGCTCGTTCAGATACTTGGCATCTCATCTTGGGTGCAAGTTCATCAATGTTTGGGCTCAGGCTCTGAGCGGAGGAAACCCTCAGGATTGAGTGAAGGTGTGCGTGCAATATACCGGCGGGCCAGATCTAATAGTAATTAAAAATTATCCTGCGGGCCGAAATTAAATCCACCACGGGCCTGATTTGGCCCCCGGCCTTGAGTTTGACACATGTGCTGTAGGGGGTCCGGGGGCATGCTCCACGGGAAGATATTCTTTTTATGTTGAAGTTAAATGGTTCAATCTGGTGCACTTTGAGGGCAAAATGAAGAGATGTAAACCCTCAGAGAGTCCTTTACCTCACTGTGCTGTAGTTATCAGAGCCTCTCAGTCTGAGCTGTAGTTATCAGCCTCTCAGTCTGAGCTGTAGTTATCAGAGCCTCTCAGTCTGAGCTGTAGTTATCTCTCTCAGTCTGAGCTGTAGTTATCAGAGCCTCTCAGTCTGAGCTGTAGTTATCCTCTCAGTCTGGCTGTAGTTATCAGCCTCTCAGTCTGAGCTGTAGTTATCAGAGCCTCTCAGTCTGAGCTGTAGTTATCAGAGCCTCTCAGTCTGAGCTGTAGTTATCAGAGCTCTCAGTCTGAGCTGTAGTTATCAGAGCCTCTCAGTCTGAGCTGTAGTTATCAGAGCCTCTCAGTCTGAGCTGTAGTTATCAGAGCCTCTCAGTCTGAGCTGTAGTTATCAGAGCCTCTCAGTCTGAGCTGTAGTTATCAGAGCCTCTCAGTCTGAGCTGTAGTTATCAGAGCCTCTCAGTCTGAGCTGTAGTTATCAGAGCCTCTCAGTCTGAGCTGTAGTTATCAGAGCCTCTCACTGAGCTGTAGTTATCTCTCTCAGTCTGAGCTGTAGTTATCAGAGCCTCTCAGTCTGATCTGTAGTTATAAGAGCTCTCAGTCTGAGCTGTAGTTATCAGAGCCTCTCACTCTGAGCTGTAGTTATCAGAGCCTCTCAGTCTGAGCTGTAGTTATCAGAGCCTCTCAGTCTGAGCTGTAGTTATCAGCCTCTCAGTCTGAGCTGTAGTTATCAGAGCCTCTCACTCTGAGCTGTAGTTATCAGAGCCTCTCAGTCTGAGCTGTAGTTATCTCTCTCAGTCTGAGCTGTAGTTATCAGAGCCTCTCAGTCTGAGCTGTAGTTATCAGAGCCTCTCAGTCTGAGTTGTAGTTATCAGAGCCTCTCAGTCTGAGCTGTAGTTATCAGAGCCTCTCAGTCTGAGCTGTAGTTATCTGAGCCTCTCACTCTGAGCTGTAGTTATCAGAGCCTCTCAGTCTGAGCTGTAGTTATCTCTCTCAGTCTGAGCTGTAGCTATCTCTCTCAGTCTGAGCTGTAGTTATCAGAGCCTCTCAGTCTGAGTTGTAGTTATCAGAGCCTCTCAGTCTGAGCTGTAGTTATCTCTCTCAGTCTGAGCTGTAGTTATCAGAGCTCTCACTCTGAGCTGTAGTTATCTCTCTCAGTCTGAGCTGTAGTTATCAGCCTCTCAGTCTGAGCTGTAGTTATCAGAGCTTCTCATGAGCTGTAGTTATCTCTCTCAGTCTGAGCTGTAGTTATCAGAGCCTCTCACTCTGAGCTGTAGTTATCTCTCTCAGTCTGAGCTGTAGTTATCAGAGCCTCTCAGTCTGAGCTGTAGTTATCTCTCTCAGTCTGAGCTCTAGTTATCAGAGCCTCTGAGTCTGATCTGTAGTTATAAGAGCCTCTCAGTCTGAGCTATAGTTATCAGAGCCTCTCACTCTGAGCTGTAGTTATCAGAGCCTCTCAGTCTGAGCTGTAGTTATCAGAGCCCTCAGTCTTAGCTGTAGTTATCAGAGCCTCTCAGTCTGAGCTGTAGTTATCAGAGCCTCTCAGTCTGAGCTGTAGTTATCAGAGCCTCTCAGTCTGAGCTGTAGTTATCAGAGCCTCTCAGTCTGAGCTGTAGTTATCAGAGCCTCTCAGTCTGAGCTGTAGTTATCAGAGCCTCTCACTCTGAGCTGTAGTTATCAGAGCCTCTCAGTCTGAGCTGTAGTTATCAGAGCCTCTCAGTCTGTGCTGTAGTTATCTCTCTCAGTCTGAGCTGTAGTTATCAGAGCCTCTCAGTCTGAGCTGTAGTTATCAGAGCCTCTCAGTCTGTGCTGTAGTTATCTCTCTCAGTCTGAGCTGTAGTTATCAGAGCCTCTCAGTCTGAGCTGTAGTTATCAGAGCCTCTCAGTCTGTGCTGTAGTTATCAGAGCCTCTCACTCTGAGCTGTAGTTATCAGAGCCTCTCACTCTGAGCTGTGTAGTTATCTCTCTCAGTCTGAGCTGTAATAACAATAATAATAACTTGAATTTATATAGCGCCTTTCATAACCTCAAGGTCGCTTTACAAAGAAACATACAAGGACAAGACATAAAACATAAAAAAATAAACATAAAACAGGGGGCAGAAATGGAAGTGTAAGTGGGGGGGGGGAGTGAGTTATTGTTGGAAGGCGATGTTGAACAGATGAGTTTTAAGGGTTGATGTGAAGATGTTGAGAGAAGGGGCGTTGCGGATTTCTGCAGGGAGGGAGTTCCAGAGGGGGGGGCAGCGACACTGAAGGCACGGTCCCCGAAGGTGCGGAGGCGCGAAGGTGGAATGGAGAGCAGGCCAGAGTCTGAGGATCGAAGGGTGCGGGACGGGATGTATGGGTGGAGGAGATCTGTGAGGTACTGAGGGGAGAGGGCATGGAGGGACTTGTAGGTGAGGAGGAGGAGTTTGTAAGTGATGCGGGACTTGACCGGGAGCCAGTGGAGGTTGAAGAGAGTGGGGGTGATGTGCTGCCAGGGCTTGGTGCGTGTGAGAACCCTGGCAGCTGAGTTCTGTATATACTGGAGCCTGTTCAGGGTTTTGCTGGGAACCCCAGACAGGAGTCCGTTACAATAGTCCAGGCGTGAGGTAATAAAACAATGTATCAGCTTCTCTGCAACAGAGTCGGACAGTGATGGCCGGAGTCTTGATATATTTCTGAGGTGGAAGAAGGCTGATTTTGAAACGGACTTGATGTGGTTTTGAAATGAGAGGGTTGAATCCAAGACAACGCCAAGGTTGCGGACCTGAGGGGATGGGGAGATGATGGAACCGTCGATGTTGAGGAGCAGATCTCCAACCTTCCCGAGCAGTGCCTTGGGGGACACAACCATGAGCTCAGTTTTATCACTGTTTAGTTTGAGTAGGTTGGTGGTCATCCAGGTTTTAATTTGTGTAGTTGATTAGTGACTGAGGGGGAGATGGGCAGAGGGTTTTGTGCTGATGTACAGTTGGGTGTCGTCGGCGTAGAAGTGGAAACAGAGACCATGGCTGCGGATGATATCACCAATCGGAAGGATGTATATTGTGAATAGAAGGGGACCGAGCACCGAGCCTTGGGGGACTCCATGGTTGACAGAAGCACAGGGGGAGCTGCAGCCAGCGTGTTTGACAAACTGTGTCCGGTCCGAGAGGTATGAGTGGAAGAAGGAGAGGGCGGAGTCAGTGAGGCCAAGGAGTTCAGACAGGCGGGTGAGGAGGATATTATGGGAGATGGTGTCAAAGGCTGCACAGAGGTCTAGGAGAATTAGTGTAGTGATGGAGCCTGAGTCAGCTGCGATGAGGAGGTCATTGGTGATTTTGATCAGGGCGGTCTCGGTGCTGTGGTGGGTCCGGTAGGCAGATTGAAAGGGTTCATAGAGCTCATGGTTGGACATGTGATGGTGGAGTTGGTCGGCGACTGCTCTTTCCAAGATTTTACTAAGGAAGGGAAGGTTGGAGATTGGCCGGTAGTTGTTGAGGTCAGTTAGGTCAAGTCCGGGTTTTCTTCAGAATGGGGGTGACTGAGGCGGTTTTGAAGGATGTTCGGTAGATGCCAGTTAGCAGGGAGGAGTTAATGATGTCCACGATGGTGGGCAGAACAGTGTGTAGTGTTGCCTTTACTAGGACAGTGGGCATGGGGTCCAGAGAGCAGGTGGAGGGCTTGGCCTTAGAGACCAGCTTAGCCACCTGGACAGCATCCACAGGGGCGAAAGCAGAGAGGTGGCTGTATGAGGAGCGGCAGTTGGAGCAGCGGCGCTTGGAGTACGAGCTGTGTGGAGCAGGGGGGGCAGGTGCGTTAAGCTGCAAGTGGATGGAATTCACTTAGAAATCCAGGAAGTCCGAGCAGAGGTCACGAGCACCAGGAGTTGTGGGGCAGCAATGGGGCGGAGTAAACTATTTATGGTTGAAAACAGTTTTCTTGGTTGATGTTGTTGGTCGTGGATTATGGTTGAATAGTATTGAGCTTTTGGTCCGAGCTATAGTTATCAGATCTCTCAGTCTGAGCTGTAGTTATCAGATCCTCTCAGTCTGAGCTGTAGTTATCAGAGCCTCTCAGTCTGAGCTGTAGTTATCAGAGCCTCTCAGTCTGAGCTGTAGTTATCAGATCCTCTCAGTCTGAGCTGTAGTTATCAGAGCCTCTCAGTCTGAGCTGTAGTTATCAGAGCCTCTCAGTCTGAGCTGTAGTTATCAGAGCCTCTCAGTCTGAGCTGTAGTTATCAGAGCCTCTCAGTCTGAGCTGTAGTTATCAGTCTCTCAGTCTGAGCTGTAGTTATCAGAGCCTCTCAGTCTGAGCTGTAGTTATCAGAGCCTCTCAGTCTGAGCTGTAGTTATCAGAGCCTCTCAGTCTGAGCTGTAGTTATCAGAGCCTCTCAGTCTGAGCTGTAGTTATCAGAGCCTCTCAGTCTGAGCTGTAGTTATCAGTCTCTCAGTCTGAGCTATAGTTATCAGATCCTCTCAGTCTGAGCTGTAGTTATCAGAGCCTCTCAGTCTGAGCTGTAGTTATCAGAGCCTCTCAATCTGAGCTGTAGTTATCAGAGTCTCTCAGTCTGAGCTGTAGCTATCAGAGCCTCTCAGTCTGAGCTGTAGTTATCAGCCTCTCAGTCTGAGCTGTAGTTATCAGAGCCTCTCAGTCTGAGCTGTAGTTATCAGAGCCTCTCAGTCTGAGCTGTAGTTATCAGAGCCTCTCAGTCTGAGCTGTAGTTATCAGTCTCTCAGTCTGAGCTGTAGTTATCAGAGCCTCTCAGTCTGAGCTGTAGTTATCAGAGCCTCTCAGTCTGAGCTGTAGTTATCAGAGCCTCTCAGTCTGAGCTGTAGTTATCAGATCCTCTCAGTCTGAGCTGTAGTTATCAGAGCCTCTCAGTCTGAGCTGTAGTTATCAGAGCCTCTCATCTGAGCTGTAGTTATCGTCTCTCAGTCTGAGCTATAGTTATCAGATCCTCTCAGTCTGAGCTGTAGTTATCAGAGCCTCTCAGTCTGAGCTGTAATTATCAGAGCCTCTCAGTCTGAGCTGTAGTTATCAGAGCCTCTCAATCTGAGCTGTAGTTATCAGAGTCTCTCAGTCTGAGCTGTAGCTATCAGAGCCTCTCAGTCTGAGCTGTAGTTATCAGCCTCTCAGTCTGAGCTGTAGTTATCAGAGCCTCTCAGTCTGAGCTGTAGTTATCAGACTCTCAGTCTGAGCTGTAGTTATCAGAGCGTCTCAGTCTGAGCTGTAGTCATCTCTCTCAGTCTGAGCTGTAGTTATCGCCTCTCAGTCTGAGCTGTAGTTATCAGAGCTCTCAGTCCTGAGCTGTAGTTATCTCTCTCAGTCTGAGCTGTAGTTATGAGCTCTCAGTCTGAGCTGTAGTTATCAGAGCCTCAGTCTGAGCTGTTAGTACTCTCTCAGTCTGAGCTGTAGTTATCAGAGCCTCTCAGTCTGAGCTGTAGTTATCAGAGCCTCTCAGTCTGAGCTGTAGTTATCAGAGCCTCTCAGTCTGAGCTGTAGTTTATGCTCTCAATCTGAGCTTAGTTATCAGAGCCTCTCAGTCTGAGCTATAGTTATCAGGCGTCTCAGTCTGAGCTGTAGTTATCTCTCTCAGTCTGAGCTGTAGTTATCTCTCTCAGTCTGAGCTGTAGTTATCAGAGCTCTCAGTCTGAGCTGTAGTTATCAGAGCCTCTCAGTCTGAGCTGTAGTTATCAGAGCGTCTCAGTCTGAGACTGTAGTTATCTCTCTCAGTCTGAGCTGTAGTTATCAGCCTCTCAGTCGAGCTCTCCTCAGTCTGAGCTGTAGTTATCTCTCTCAGTCTGAGCTGTAGTTATCAGAGCCTCTCAGTCTGAGCTGTAGTTATCAGAGCCTCTCAGTCTGAGCTGTAGTTATCAGAGCCTCTCAGTCAACTGTAGTTATCACCTCTCAGTCTGAGCTGTATATCAGCCTCTCAGTCTGACAGAGAGGGCTACACCTTGTTGTAGAAACAGCTCTTTATATCCGTTAGCTCCTAGCTACACCAGAAGCTAACAACAACAATCCCTGGTACTGGTGCGCTCTCTCTCTCTCACTCACTCACACAAAATGCGCTTGTGCCACAGACACAGAGCCGAGCTTGAAGGACACTGTGTGCTCCTCTGTGGCGAGGACGGCGTGCGGTTAAAACATAATAAGAACCCATTTGAAAGTGGGGGGACACACAACAGGATTTTGTAAAGTATACATGTACCTGAATGGGCCGTCAGAAAAAAAATATATGAATTTGAGTCGGCCCAAAAGGCTCGTAGGCCCACCGCGAAAGTGCCAGTCCAGCCCTGCATGCATGTATTAAAGCAGTGATTCTCAACCTTTTTCAATAATGTATCCCTTTGAAAAGAAAATTCAGCCAAGTACCCCCTGATCAGCGCAAAAACTATTTGTTAGGGACAAGAAGCCTATATAAAGAGGTACAGTACAGCGCTGCACCATCAGTGTCTGATAACATTGTGACAACATTGTGATTGAGAAACACTTAAATGCTACATTTCAAATGTTTACAATCCATCACTAAATTCATGGCAAACCAATTTTAAAATCATGCAATAACACTAAGACGACATTAGTTGCATTGAACTGATCTTTTTAATAAGTTGTACGTACAATTTAGTGAGAAACATGGGCTTGTGCTTCACTGAGGATCTTTGTCATTCTGACAGGGAGGCAAACTGCAGTTATTACATTTCGTGTTTTGAAATATGTGTAACTCTGTTCATATAAAACCCACACTGCTTAAACTTCGTTACTTTTCCTAAAATTGGTAATATATATATATTTTTTTTTTCATTAACATAAAATAAATCTCACGTACCCCCTGCAGTACTCCAACGTACCCCTAGGGGTCCGCGTACCACCATTTGAGAACCACTGTATTAAAGAACCCTAACCCTGTTGAAGCTAGAGTACCGTCTGTGGCACACATACATGTCCAGTTGCTCTTAATGTCTGTAAAGCCCTCTGCTTTGTGTTAAAAGCAGCTGTGAATAAATAACCTCTCCTCTGTGCCTCAGACCCTCAGAAGGAGCTCCTAATGGGGGGGTGAAGGAGGAGCGATGGCCCGAGCAGGACTGCATGCAGCTCAATCCGTCTCTACGAGGCATCGCCATCAACTCTCTGCTGGCCATCGACATCAGCCTGTCCAAGCGCCTGTCTGTCTGCGTGGGGAGACAGACAGGTGGCAAACAGACAGGTGAGAGACAGACAGGTGGGAACCCTCTGAGCTCCATGGTGAGGGTGCTGGCTCTCAGCGGGCACTTCCTGCCGTGGATCCTCATCTCAGTGATCAGCCTCTGGAGCAGCAACACAGCTGGACAGGAAGTGATGATCAACCTGCTGATGGGTGAGACAGGCTGTCTGTCTGTCTGACTGTCTGTCTGTCTCTCACCTGTCTGTCTGTCTCTCACCTGTCTGTCTTCCTGTCTCTCACCTGTCTGTCTGTCTGTCTGTCTGTCTCTCACCTGTCTCTCTCTCACCTGTCTCTCACCTGTCTGTCTGTCTGTCTCTCACCTGTCTCTCTCTCACCTGTCTGTCTCTCACCTGTCTCTCTCTCACCTGTCTCTCACCTGTCTGTCTGTCTGTCTCTCACCTGTCTCTCACCTGTCTGTCTGTCTGTCTCTCTCTCACCTGTCTCTCACCTGTCTGTCTGTCTGTCTGTCTGTCTCTCACCTGTCTCTCACCTGTCTGTCTGTCTGTCTCTCACCTGTCTGTCTCTCATCTGTCTGTCTCTCACCTGTCTCTCAGCTCTGGTCCTGGATCTGATGACGGTTGCCGGGTTACAGAAGTTGTTTAAACGTCGAGGACCCTGGGATCTCCCTCCAGGGTTTCTGGACTACATCGCCATGGATACGTATTCTTTCCCAGCAGCCCACGCCAGCAGAGCCATCCTCGTGTCCAAATTCCTGCTGAATCACCTGGTGCTGGCTGTGAGTCCTTACCTCATCAACTGCTGACTCATGCCAGGGTTAGGACTCATAATGCTGACTCATGTCAGGGTTCAGGACTCATAATGCTGACTCATGTCAGGGTTAGGACTCATAATGCTGACTCATGTCAGGGTTTAGGACTCATAATGCTGACTCATGTCAGGGTTAGGACTCATAATGCTGACTCATGTCAGGGTTAGGACTCATAATGCTGACTCATGTCAGGGTTTAGGACTCATAATGCTGACTCATGTCAGGGTTAGGACTCATAATGCTGACTCATGTCAGGGTTAGGACTCATAATGCTGACTCATGTCAGGGTTAGGACTCATAATGCTGACTCATGTCAGGGTTTAGGACTCATAATGCTGACTCATGCCAGGGTTAGGACTCATAATGCTGACTCATGTCAGGGTTCAGGACTCATAATGCTGACTCATGTCAGGGTTAGGACTCATAATGCTGACTCATGTCAGGGTTTAGGACGCATAATGCTGACTCATGTCAGGGTTAGGACTCATAATGCTGACTCATGTCAGGGTTTAGGACTCATAATGCTGACTCATGTCAGGGTTAGGACTCATAATGCTGACTCATGTCAGGGTTTAGGACTCATAATGCTGACTCATGTCAGGTTAGGACTCATAATGCTGACTCATGTCAGGGTTAGGACTCATAATGCTGACTCATGTCAGGGTTCAGGACTCATAATGCTGACTCATGTCAGGGTTTAGGACTCATAATGCTGACTCATGTCAGGGTTAGGACTCATAATGCTGACTCATGTCAGGGTTCAGGACTCATAATGCTGACTCATGTCAGGGTCGCTGACTCATTAGTTGTTTTTTTTGCATTAGGAAAAGCGCTATAAAAATCCAATGTATTATTATAATTATACTGCTGACTCATGGCAGGGTTTTAGGACTCATTCCCACAGCTCCTGTAGTAACCCCCCCCCCCCTCCCCCAGGTGCCCCTCAGGATCCTGCTCTACCTGTGGGCTCTGCTGGTGGGCGTGTCCCGGGTGCTTCTGGGTAAACACCACCTGTCTGACGTGGGCTGTGGCTTCGCTCTGGGCTTCCTGCACTTCAGCCTGGTGGAGTCAGTGTGGCTGGACGCCTCCACCTGCCAGACCCTCCTCTCCATCAGCACCATGAGCTGGACCGGACCCTCCTCTCCATCAGCACCATGAGCTGGACCGGACCCTCCTCTCCATCAGCACCATGAGCTGGACCGGACCCTCATCTCCATCAGCACCATGAGCTGGACCGGACCCTCCTCTCCATCAGCACCATGAGCTGGACCGGACCCTCCTCTCCATCAGCACCATGAACTGGACCGGACCCTCCTCTCCATCAGCACCATGAGCTGGACCGGACCCTCCTCTCCATCAGCACCATGAACTGGACCGGACCCTCATCTCCATCAGCACCATGAGCTGGACCGGACCCTCCTCTCCATCAGCACCATGAACTGGACCGGACCCTCCTTTCCATCAGCACCATGAGCTGGACCGGACCCTCCTCTCCATCAGCACCATGAGCTGGACCGGACCCTCATCTCCATCAGCACCCATGAGCTGGACCGGACCCTCATCTCCATCAGCACCATGCGCTGGACCGGACCCTCACCTCAATCAGCACCATGAGCTGGACCGGACCCTCATCTCCATCAGCACCATGCGCTGGACCGGACCCTCATCTCCATCAGCTCCATGCGCTGGACCGGACCTCATCTCCATCAGCACCATGCGCTGGACCGGACCCTCATCTCCATCAGCACCATGCGCTGGACCGGACCCTCATCTCCATCAGCACCATGCGCTGGACCGGACCCTCATCTCCATCAGCACCATGAACTGGACCGGACCCTTTTCGATCCAGCCCAGTTGAGATGTAACCACTTCTGCATTAACGTAGCTCTGCATCTTGGACGTATGAACAGAACCATGTCAACAACTCTACAGCCGTCTGAGGCGGAGTGTTTCATATCCTCTGAGGCGGAGTGTTTCATATCCTCTGAGGCAGAGTGTTTCATATCCTCTGAGGCGGAGTGTTTCATATCCTCTGAGGCAGAGTGTTTCATATCCTCTGAGGCAGAGTGTTTCATATCCTCTGAGGCAGAGTGTTTCATATCCTCTGAGGCAGAGTGTTCTGCAGACTGGTTTTGATGTGGAAGTGGGCGTGGTTACATCTCAGCTGGGTTGGAACGGCAGACGCCTGGTCCCGTGTGTTTACTCTGTTACGCTTCCTGTTTACCTCCATCACGCTTCCTGTTTACACCGTAACGCTTCCTGTTTACCTCCACAGCTGCTTCCTGTTTACCTCCATCACGCTTGCTGTCTACACCGTCACGCTTCCTGTTTACAAGTCACGCTTCCTGTTTACCTCCATCATGCTTCCTGTTTACCTCCATCACGCTTCCTGTTTACCTCCATCACGCTGCTGTTTACACCGTCACGCTTCCTGTTTACAAGTCACGCTTCCTGTTTACCTCCATCACGCTTGCTGTCTACACCGTCACGCTTCTGTTTACAAGTCACGCTTCCTGTTTACCTCCATCATGCTTCCTGTTTACCTCCATCACGCTTCCTGTTTACCTCCATCACGCTTCCTGTTTACACGTCACGCTTCCTGTTTACCTCCATCATGCTTCCTGTTTACACCGTCACGCTTCCTGTTTACCTCCATCATGCTTCCTGTTTACCTCCATCATGCTTCCTGTTTACCTCCATCACGCTTCCTGTTTACCTCCATCACGCTTCCTGTTTCACGTCACGCTTCCTGTTTACCTCCATCATGCTTCCTGTTTACACCGTCACGCTTCCTGTTTACACGCCACGCTTCCTGTTTACCTCCATCACGCTTCCTGTTTACCTCCATCACGCTTCCTGTTTACACCGTCACGCTTCCTGTTTACCTCCATCACGCTTCCTGTTTACACCGTCACGCTTCCTGTTTACCTCCATCACGCTGCTTCCTGTTTACACCGTCACGCTTCCTGTTTACCTCCATCACGCTTCCTGTTTACCTCCATCACGCTTCCTGTTTACCTCCATCACGCTTCCTGTTTACACCGTCACGCTTCCTGTTTACCTCCATCATGCTTCCTGTTTACCTCCATCACGCTCCTGTTTACCTCCATCACGCTTCCTGTTTACACCGTCACGCTTCCTGTTTACCTCCATCACGCTTCTTCCTGTTTACACGTCACGCTTCCTGTTTACCTCCATCACGCTTCCTGTTTACACCGTCACGCTTCCTGTTTACCTCCATCACGCTTCCTGTTTACCTCCATCACGCTTCCTGTTTACACCGTCACGCTTCCTGTTTACCTCCATCACGCTTCCTGTTTACACCGTCACGCTTCCTGTTTACCTCCATCACGCTGCTTCCTGTTTACACCGTCACGCTTCCTGTTTACCTCCATCACGCTGCTTCCTGTTTACACCGTCACGCTTCCTGTTTACACCGTCACGCTTCCTGTTTACCTCCATCACGCTTCCTGTTTACCTCCATACCCGGAGCTCAAGCCCAAGAGCATCTGTTAGTCAGTGACTCTGTTTGATCCTGAAGCTTTATTTCCTGATCTTTGGAGAACTGAAGCAGAAGCAGTTTGGGTAGACGTCCGTCCTGGGATCAGTTTGAGATGCTCTTTAGATGCTCATACATAAGTAAACCAAGGTCTATCAAAACTACTAACCAGCTCTAACCAGCTCTAACTTATCTAAAAAATCGGGGGTGACCGATGAGGGTTTTGGTTGTGAAGTATTTCTTATATATTTCTGAGGTGCGACTCTCCACTGCTGCAACTTTAGTTTTTTATTAAATACACAAACAAACAGCATTGTGTTTCTTCCATGAAGTACGATAGCACTGAAATCTAACACGATGAATATTAAAGGTCTCCTATCATGCTATTTTTAGGCATATATTACAGGTCTCAGATATATAAAACATGTCTATGAAGTGTTTTGCTCAAAATACCAACAGATCATGCATTTTAGAAATCCCTAATTTCCCTCTGTTCCAGCTGATAGAGAAACAAGGATCTTGGGTCCTTAGCTTGAAAAAAATAAAAAGAGGAGGCGGAGCTAATGCCTGATCAGAATTCTACCGGAGATAAAGTTAAATTCTGCTGTGATAAAACGCCACCCTGTTCTAAACCACATCAAGGATTATTTCTGAAACAGTATGGAGCTCAAATGCTTTCTCTCTTGCGGGTTTATCACAAGGTGAGTTCCTTTTTATATTTCCTGAATTTTAAACACATGTGCTCTCCAGTACAGGTTAGCTCTGAGCGTTAGCGAGGTTGCTAATGTAAACAAAGACGAGATTACGTCCAAAACACGTCAGGCATTGTTTCTGATAGCAACTCTCTGTGGGTCGCCGCCGATATTACGTCATATCAGCAGCAAATCTGTATCCGCTCGTTGTTCCCCCGTTTTTAGAGATTTGGGTACGGAGGAAAAGAGAGAGGGTTTTATTTCTGACGCTGCGTGAGTTCCCCGCCACACGTTGAGGTAGAAAAGACATCAGAGAGTGCATTTGCATGATAGGTCCCTTTAAGCAAACTATGGCGAGCTGGATTTACAGATATAGATTACATTCAATAGCTAACCCTGACAGGTTAAGTCAGTGAGAATTATTCATAAGTGTCCTCATGATCTTCAGTCTGCAGTCCGACCAGCTCGTATTCTTCTCGCAGAAACTTGATTTTTTAAATTCTAAAATCTCAAACTTATTAATTGTTTTCTCAAAATTCTGATTTTTTTCCCCTCAACATCTCACTTTTTCTGTCAACATTCTCACTTTTTCTTCAACATTCTCACTTTTCTTCAAAATTCTCACTTTTTCTCAAATCTCAAAAATCTCACTTTTTTCTTAAAAATCTCACTTTTTTTTCTTAAAAATCTCACTTTTCTCAAAATCTCGAAAATGTGACTTTTTTCTCAAAATTCAGACTTTTTTCACAAAATCGCAAAATTCTGAATTTTTCACAAAATCTTAAAAAAAATTCTCGAAATTAGACTTTTTCTCCAAATCTTTAAATTGTGCTTCTTTTTCTCAAAATGTTACCCTTTTCTGAAATTCTGTAAAATAACAAACAGCTCATAATTAAAAATCTTTATAATTACCTGAGGAGAACAAAAGAAACCGTTTGTTCCACGACTCAAGAGAGTCCGTGAACGCCACACAGACACAGTCTCTCAGTCTCTCATATTCTTTAAATTATTTAATAAAAGATCAAGTTCAGTGTTTTATTAAGGTCTATAGGAACATTTAAATAAGAAGGGGAGAATCATCAGAGAAAATAATTCAAACATAATATTTATTTATATTTTAGGAACAAACAAAAGATTCTGTTCGAGAAATCAAATAAGGTCTCTGGGCTTAATAAATTAAAGTCTTCAATAAACGAGCACACAAAGACCAATCTCACAACTGTCATCAATATAATTAATTCACCAACAGCAACTTCCAAGAATGATGTGGTTTTCACAGGAAGAAAAGATCTTTACTACAATAAAATATAAAGAAGAATTTCAAAATAAACCTGTCTTCGGTCTCAAAGACTTCCTGTAGTCGAAAAACGATGGTGTGATTATTTTAAAGAGCTTCGGAAGGAAAACTACGACATCCGGAAAACTGTAGGAGCAGCAGATCTCTGAGAATCTAAATCTGTATCCAGAGAACTGAGAGAGTCAGATTTTACTTTGTCAGATCTGGATCAGGCTGGATCTGGTCTGGGTCTGGATCAGGGTCTGGATCTGGATCTGGATCTGGGTCTGGATCAGGGTCTGGGTCTGGATCAGGGTCTGGATCTGGATCAGGGTCTGGTCTGGATCTGGATCAGGGTCTGGATCTGGGTCTGGATCTGGATCTGGGTCTGGATCTGGGTCTGGATCAGGGTCTGGGTCTGGATCAGGGTCTGGGTCTGGATCAGGGTCTGGGTCTGGATCTGGGTCTGGATCTGGATCAGGGTCTGGTTCTGGATCTGGATCAGGGTCTGGATCTGGGTCTGGATCTGGATCTGGATCTGGGTCTGGATCTGGGTCTGGATCTGGATCAGGGTCTGGTTCTGGTTCTGGATCTGGATCTGGATCTGGATCAGGGTCTGGGTCTGGATTTTTTAACAGTCACTCCTCCACAGTTTGATGGTTTTGTCGTTTTCCAGCGCGGCTGAAGCAATGATGTTTTCTGTCGGGTGGCAGGCGGTGGAGATCACCACGTCTGCAGAGAAACACTTCAGTTAAACTACAACTCCTTCTACTTCCTGTTATCAACGTGTCTGCAGAGAAACACTTCAGTTAGAACTACAACTCCTTCTACTTCCTGTTATCAACGTGTCTGCAGAGAAACACTTCAGTTAGAACTACAACTCCTACTACTTCCTGTTCAACGTGTCTGCAGAGAAACACTTCAGTTAGAACTACAACTCCTTCTACTTCCTGTTATCAATGTGTCTGCAGAGAAACACTTCAGTTAGAACTACAACTCCTTCTACTTCCTGTTATCATGTGTCTGCAGAGAAACACTTCAGTTAGAACTACAACTCCTTCTACTTCCTGTTATCAACGTGTCTGCAGAGAAACACTTCAGTTAGAACTACAACTCCTTCTACTTCCTGTATCAACGTGTCTGCAGAGAACACTTCAGTTAGAACTACAACTCCTACTACTTCCTGTTATCAACGTGTCTGCAGAGAAACACTTCAGTTAGAACTACAACTCCTTCTACTTCCTGTTATCAACGTGTCTGCAGAGAAACACTTCAGTTAGAACTACAACTCCTTCTACTTCCTGTTATCAACGTGTCTGCAGAGAAACACTTCAGCTAGAACTACAACTCCTTCTACTTCCTGTTATCAATGTGTCTGCAGAGAAACACTTCAGTTAGAACTACAACTCCTTCCTCTCCTGTTATCAACGTGTCTGCAGAGAAACACTTCAGTTAGAACTACAACTCCTTCTACTTCTGTTATCAACGTGTCTGCAGAGAAACACTTCAGTTAGAACTACAACTCCTTCTACTGCTACTTCCTGTTATCACGTGTCTTCAGAGAAACACTTCAGTTAGAACTACAACTCCTTCCTGTTACAACGTGTCTGCAGAGAAACACTTCAGTTAGAACTACAACTCCTATGACTTCCTGTTATCACGTGTCTGCAGAGAAACACTTCAGTTAGAACTACAACTCCTTCTGCTACTACTTCCTGTTATCAACGTGTCTGCAGAGAAACACTTCAGTTAGAACTACAACTCCTTCTTCTTCCTGTTATCTCGTGTCTGCAGAGAAACACTGCAGTTAGAACACAACTCCTACTACTTCCTGTTATCTACGTGTCTGCAGAGAAACACTTCAGTTAGAACTACAACTCCTTCTTTACTACTCCTGTTATCTACGTGTCTGCAGGAAACACTTCAGTTAGAACTACAACTCCTTCTTCACTACTTCCTGTTATCAACGTGTCTGCAGAGAAACACTCAGATAGAACTACAACTCGTTCTACTTCTACTTCCTGTTATCAACGTGTCTGCAGAGAACACTTCAGATAGAACTACAACTCCTCTTCTACTACTACTTCTGTTATCAACGTGTCTGCAGAGAAACACTTCAGATAGAACTACAACTCCTTCTACTGCTACTTCCTGTTATCAACGTGTCTGCAGAGAAACACTTCAGATAAACTACACTCCTTCTACTGCTACTTCCTGTTATCAACGTGTCTGCAGAGAAACACTTCAGCTAGAACTACAACTCCTCTTCTACTACTTCCTGTTATCTACGTGTCTGCAGAGAACACTTCAGATAGAACTACAACTCCTTCTACTACTGTTATCAACGTGTCAGCAGAAGAAACACTTCAATAGAACTACAACTCCTTCTAACTACTTCCTGTTATCTACGTGTCTGCAGAGAAACCTTCAGATAGAACTACAACTCCTTCTACTACTACTTCCTGTTATCTACGTGTCTGCAGAGAAACACTTCAGATAGAACTACAACTCCTCTTACTATCTACTTTCCTGTTATCAACGTGTCTGCAGAGAAACACTTCAGAGAACTACAACTCCTTCTACTTCCATGTTATCAATGTCTGCAGAGAAACACTTCAGTTAGAACTACACTCCTTCTACTACTACTTCCTGTTATCAACGTATCTGCAGAGAAACACTTCAGATAGAACTACAACTCCTTCTTCTACTACTTCCTGTTATCAACGTGTCTGCAGAGAAACACTTCAGATAGACTACAACTCCTTCTATACTACTCCTGTTATCTACGTTTCTGCCGAGAACACTTCGTTAGAACTACAACTCCTTCTACTTCCTGTTTCAACGTGTCTGCAGAGAAACACTTCAGTTAGAACTACAACTCCTTCTATCAACGTTGTCTGCAGGAAACACTCAGTTAGAACTACAACTCCTCCTGTTATCTACCGTGTCTGCAGAGAAACTTCAGTTAGAACTACAACTCTCTACTTACCTGTTATCAACGTGTCTGCAGAGAAACACTTCAGTGTGAACTACAACTCTTCTGCTACTACTTCCTGTTATCAACGTGTCTGCAGAGAAACACTTCAGTTAGAACTACAACTCCGTTACTTCCTGTTATCAACGTGTCTGCAGAGAAACACTTCAGTTAGAACTACAACTCCTTCGCTGTTATCAACGTGTCTGCAGAGAAACACTTCAGTTAGAACTACAACTCCTTCTTTTATCAACGTGTCTGCAGAGAAACACTTCAGTTAGAACTACAACTCCTACGACTTCCTGTTATCAACGTGTCTGCAGAGAAACACTTCAGTAGAACTACAACTCCTTCTGCTACTACTTCCTGTTATCAACGTGTCTGCAGAGAAACACTTCAGTTAGAACTACAACTCCTTTCTACTTCCTGTTATCTACGTGTCTGCAG
>JAAKFY010001069.1:270713-290980 GCA_011823955.1 Dissostichus mawsoni
GTGATAAATGTGTGTGAGGGAGACATAGAGGGAGTGATAATGTGTGAGCAGCATCAGAGACGTAGAGGGAGTGATAATGTGTGAGCAGCATCAGAGACGTAGAGGGAGTGATAATGGGTGCAGCATCAGAGACGTAGAGGGAGTGATAATGTGTGTGAGGGAGATATAGAGGGAGTGATAATGTGTGAGCAGCATCAGAGACGTAGGGGTGATAGTGTGAGCAGCATCAGAGACATAGAGGGAGTGATAGTGTGTGAGCAGCATCAGGACATAGAGGAGTGATAGTGTGTGAGCAGCATCAGAGACATAGAGGGATGATTGTGTGTGAGCAGCATCAGAGACATAGAGGGAGTGATAATGTTGAGCAGCATCAGAGACGTAGGGGAGTGATAATGTGTGAGCAGCATCAGAGACATAGAGGGAGTGATAGTGTGTGAGCAAGCATCAGAGACTAGAGGGAGTGATAGTGGTGAGCAGCATCAGAGACATAGAGGGAGTGATAATGTGTGAGCAGCATCAGAGACGTAGAGGGAGTGATAATGTGTGAGCGCATCAGAGACGTTAGAGGGAGTGATAATGTGTGAGCAGCATCAGAGACGTAGAGGAGTGATAATGTGTGAGCAGCATCAGAGACGTAGAGGGAGTGATAATGTGTGAGCAGCATCAGAGACGTAGAGGGAGTGATAATGTGTGAGCAGCATCAGAGACATAGGGGAGTGATAGTGTGTGAGCAGCATCAGAGACGTTAGAGGGAGTGATAATGTGTAGCAGCATCAGAGACGTAGAGGGAGTGATAATGTGTGAGCAGCATCAGAGACGTAGAGGAGTGATAATGTGTGAGCAGCATCAGAGACATAGAGGGAGTGATAATGTGTGAGCAGCATCAGAGACGTAGAGGGAGTGATAGTGTGTGAGCAGCATCAGAGACGTAGAGGGAGTGATATGTGTGAGCAGCATCAGAGACGTAGTAACCCGGCTCTCTCTGCTTCAGTGTCTGAAGACGTATACGGACACAAGAACGAGAAATACTGCATCTTCGCCAACTTCTCCGTCACAGGAGGGAAGGTGAGGCGTCTGCAGTCCGTCTGAATCCTCCGTGATAAATCCACCCTGTGAAGATACTCTGTTGTTACTCACGTAGAAGGAATGAAGTGTAATCACCAATACTCCAGCCATTTGCTTTTTTAAATACCCACTAAAAACCCAGGAGTCACAGGTATAACACATGTACTATGAACCTACCTGTTAATACCTTAATGACCTTTGACCTCTGTGTGTCAGTGGATCGTTGCGGGATCAGAGGACAACTCGGTTTACATCTGGAACCTGCAGACCAAAGAGGTCGTTCAGAAGCTGCAAGGACACACATACGACCTTTGACCCTAAGCACTGTCCTGAAACAGCAGGGGGCGACTCCTCAGATTGTAGAGAAGTCTGAGAGAAAACGATCCTACTTCTCTCTTTATTAGCAGACACGTTGATAACAGGAAGTAGTAGGATTAGGTTGTAGTTCTATCTGAAGTGTTTCTCTGCAGACACGTTGATAACAGGAAGTAGTAGATTAGGAGTTGTAGTTCTATCTGAAGTGTTTCTCTGCAGACACGTAGATACAGGAAGTAGTAGAAGAAGGAGTTGTAGTTCTATCTGAAGTGTTTCTCTGCAGACACGTAGATAACAGAAGTAGTAGTAGAAGGAGTTGTAGTTCTATCTGAAGTGTTTCTCTGCAGACACGTTGATAACAGGAAGTAGTAGAAGGAGTTGTAGTTCTATCTGAAGTGTTTCTCTGCAGAGACATTGATAACAGGAAGTAGAAGGAGTTGTAGTTCTATCTGAAGTGTTTCTCTGCAGACACGTGATAACAGGAAGTAGAAGGAGTTGTAGTTCTATCTGAAGTGTTTCTCTGCAGACACGTTGATAACAGGAAGTAGTAGTAGAAGGAGTTGTAGTTCTATCTGAAGTGTTTCTCTGCAGACACGTAGATAACAGGAGTAGTAGTAGAAGGAGTTGTAGTTCTATCTGAAGTGTTTTCTCTGCAGATACGTTGATAACAGGAAGTAGTAGTAGAAGGAGTTTGTAGTTCTATCTGAAGTGTTTCTCTGCAGACACGTAGATAACAGGAAGTAGTAGTAGAAGGAGTTGTTTCTATCTGAAGTGTTTCTCTGCAGACACGTAGATAACAGGAAGTAGTAGTAGAAGGAGTTGTAGTTCTATCTGAAGTGTTTCTCTGCAGACACTAGATAACAGGAAGTAGTAGTAGAAGGAGTTGTAGTTCTATCTGAAGTGTTTCTCTGCAGACACGTAGATAACAGGAAGTAGTAGTAGAAGGAGTTGTAGTTCTAACTGAAGTGTTTCTCTGCACACGTAGATAACAGGAAGTAGTAGTAGAAGGAGTTGTAGTTCTATCTGAAGTGTTTCTCTGCAGACACGTTGATAACAGGAAGTAGTAGAAGAAGGAGTTGTAGTTCTATCTGAAGTGTTTCTCTGCAGATACGTTGATAACAGGAAGTAGTAGTAGAAGGAGTTGTAGTTCTAACTGAAGTGTTTCTCTGCAGACACATTGATAACAGAAGTAGAAGGAGTTGTAGTTCTATCTGAAGTGTTTCTCTGCTGACACGTTGATAACAGGAAGTAGAAGGAGTTGTAGTTCTAACTGAAGTGTTTCTCTGCAGACACGTTGATAACAGGAAGTAGAAGGAGTTGTAGTTCTATCTGAAGTGTTTCTCTGCTGACACGTTGATAACAGGAAGTAGAAGGAGTTGTAGTTCTATCTGAAGTGTTTCTCTGCAGACACATTGATAACAGGAAGTAGAAGGAGTTGTAGTTCTAACTGAAGTGTTTCTCTGCAGACACGTTGATAACAGGACGTAGAAGGAGTTGTAGTTCTATCTGAAGTGTTTCTCTGCAGACACGTTGATAACAGGAAGTAGTAGTAGAAGGAGTTGTAGTTCTATCTGAAGTGTTTCTCTGCAGACACATTGATAACAGGAAGTAGTAGTAGAAGGAGTTGTAGTTCTATCTGAAGTGTTTCTCTGCAGACACGTTGATAACAGGAAGTAGTAGTAGAAGGAGTTGTAGTTCTATCTGAAGTGTTTTCTCTGCAGACACGTAGATAACAGGAAGTAGTAGTAGAAGGAGTTGTAGTTCTATCTGAAGTGTTTCTCTGCAGACACGTTGATACAGGAAGTAGTAGAGAAGGAGTTGTAGTTCTATCTGAAGTGTTTCTCTGCAGATACGTTGATAACAGGAAGTAGTAGTAGAAGGAGTTGTAGTTCTAACTGAAGTGTTTCTCTGCAGACACATTGATAACAGGAAGTAGAAGGAGTTGTAGTTCTATCTGAAGTGTTTCTCTGCAGACACGTTGATAACAGGAAGTAGTAGTAGAAGGAGTTGTAGTTCTATCTGAAGTGTTTCTCTGCAGACACGTAGATAACAGGAAGTAGTAGAAGAAGGAGTTGTAGTTCTAGCTGAGGTTTTCTCTGCAGACACGTTGATAACAGGAAGTAGCAGTAGAAGGAGTTGTAGTTCTATCTGAAGTCTTTCTCTGCAGACACGTTGATAACAGGAAGTAGCAGTAGAAGGAGTTGTAGTTCTATCTGAAGTGTTTCTCTGCAGACACGTTGATAACAGGAAGTAGTAGAAGAAGGAGTTGTAGTTCTATCTGAAGTGTTTCTCTGCAGACACGTTGATAACAGGAAGTAGAAGTAAACGAGTTGTAGTTCTATCTGAAGTGTTTCTCTGCAGACACATAGATAACAGGAAGTAGTAGAAGGAGTTGTAGTTCTATCTGAAGTGTTTCTCTGCAGACACGTTGATAACAGGAAGTAGTAAAGAAGGAGTTGTAGTTCTATCTGAAGTGTTTCTCTGCAGACACGTTGATAACAGGAAGTAGAAGTAGAACGAGTTGTAGTTCTATCTGAAGTGTTTCTCTGCAGACACGTAGATAACAGGAAGTAGTAGAAGAAGGAGTTGTAGTTCTAACTGAAGTGTTTCTCTGCAGACACGTTGATAACAGGAAGTAGTAGAAGAAGGAGTTGTAGTTCTATCTGAAGTGTTTCTCTGCTGACACGTTGATAACAGGAAGTAGTAGAGAAGGAGTTGTAGTTCTATCTGAAGTGTTTCTCTGCAGACACGTTGATAACAGGAAGTAGTAGAAGAAGGAGTTGTAGTTCTATCTGAAGTGTTTCTCTGCAGACACGTTGATAACAGGAAGTAGAAGTAGAACGTTGTAGTTCTATCTGAAGTGTTTCTCTGCAGACACGTAGATAACAGGAAGTAGTAGAAGAAGGAGTTGTAGTTCTAACTGAAGTGTTTCTCTGCAGACACGTAGATAACAGGAAGTAGTAAAGGAGTTGTAGTTCTAACTGCAGTGTTTCTCTGCAGACACGTAGATAACAGGAAGTAGAAGGAGTGTAGTTTAACTGAAGTGTTCTCTGCAGACACGTTGATAACAGGAAGTAGTAGCAGAAGGAGTTGTAGTTCTAACTGAAGTGTTTCTCTGCAGACACGTTGATAACAGGAAGTCGTAGGAGTTGTAGTTCTAACTGAAGTGTTTCTCTGCAGACACGTTGATAACAGGAAGAAGAAGGAGTTTGTAGTTCTAACTGAAGTGTTTCTCTGCAGAAACGTAGATAACAGGAAGTAGTAGTAGAAGGAGTTGTAGTTCTATCTGAAGTGTTTCTCTGCAGACACGTTGATAACAGGAAGTAGTAGAAGAAGGAGTTGTAGTTCTATCTGAAGTGTTTCTGCAGATACGTTGATAACAGGAAAGTAGTACTAGAAGGAGTTGTAGTTCTAACTGAAGTGTTTCTCTGCAGACACATTGATAACAGGAAGTAGAAGGAGTTGTAGTTCTATCTGAAGTGTTTCTCTGCTGACACATTGATAACAGGATAGTAGTAGAAGGAGTTGTAGTTCTATCTGAAGTGTTTCTCTGCAGACACGTTGATAACAGGAAGTAGTAGAAGAAGGAGTTGTAGTTCTACTGAAGTGTTTCTCTGCAGACACGTTGATAACAGGAAGTAGAAGGAGTTGTAGTTCTAACTGAAGTGTTTCTCTGCAGAAACGTAGATAACAGGAAGTAGTAGTAGAAGGAGTTGTAGTTCTATCTGAAGTGTTTCTCTGCAGACACGTTGATAACAGGAAGTAGTAGAAGAAGGAGTTGTAGTTCTATCTGAAGTGTTTCTCTGCAGATACGTTGATAACAGGAAGTAGTACTAGAAGGAGTTGTAGTTCTAACTGAAGTGTTTCTCTGCAGACACATTGATAACAGGAAGTAGAAGGAGTTGTAGTTCTATCTGAAGTGTTTCTCTGCGACACATTGATAACAGGAAGTAGTAGAAGGAGTTGTAGTTCTATCTGAAGTGTTTCTCTGCAGACACGTTGATAACAGGAGTAGAAGAAGGAGTTTGTAGTTCTAACTGAACTGTTTCTCTGCAGACACGTAGATAACAGGAAGTAGTAGAAGAAGGAGTTGTAGTTCTAACTGAAGTGTTTCTCTGCAGACACGTAGATAACAGGAAGAAGAAGGAGTTGTAGTTCTAACTGAAGTGTTTCTCTGCAGACACGTTGATAACAGGTAGTAGCAGAAGGAGTTGTAGTTCTAACTGAAGTGTTTCTCTGCAGACACGTTGATAACAGGAAGTCATAGAGTTGTAGTTCTAACTGAAGTGTTTCTCTGCAGACACGTTGATAACAGGAAGGAGTTGTAGTTCTAACTGAAGTGTTTCTCTGAGACACGTTGATAACAGGAAGTAGCAGTAGAAGGAGTTGTAGTTCTAACTGAAGTGTTTCTCTGCAGACACGTTGATAACAGGAAGTAGAAGGAGTTGTAGTTCTAACTGAAGTGTTTCTCTGCAGACACGTTGATAACAGGAAGTAGAAGGAGTTGTAGTTCTAACTGAAGTGTTTCTCTGCAGACACGTTGATAACAGGAAGTAGAAGGAGTTGTAGTTCTATCTGAAGTGTTTCTCTGCAGACACGTTGATAACAGGAAGTAGAAGGAGTTGTAGTTCTAACTGAAGTGTTTCTCTGCAGACACGTTGATAACAGGAAGTAGAAGGAGTTGTAGTTCTAACTGAAGTGTTTCTCTGCAGACACGTTGATAACAGGAAGTAGAAGGAGTTGTAGTTCTATCTGAAGTGTTTCTCTGCAGACACGTTGATAACAGGAAGTAGAAGGAGTTGTAGTTCTACTGAAGTGTTTCTCTGCAGACACATTGATAACAGGAAGTAGAAGGTTGTAGTTCTAACTGAAGTGTTTCTCTGCAGACGTTGATAACAGGAAGTAGAAGGAGTTGTAGTTCTAACTGAAGTGTTTCTCTGCAGACACGTTGATAACAGGAAGTAGAAGGAGTTGTAGTTCTAACTGAAGTGTTTCTCTGCAGACACGTTGATAACAGGAAGTAGTAGGAGTTGTAGTTCTAACTGAAGTGTTTCTCTGCAGACGTGGTGATCTCCACCGCCTGCCACCCGACAGAAAACATCATTGCTTCAGCCGCGCTGGAAAACGACAAAACCATCAAACTGTGGAGGAGTGACTGTTAAAAATCCAGACCCAGATCCAGATCCAGAACCAGAACCAGACCCTGATCCAGATCCAGACCCAGATCCAGACCCAGATCCAGATCCAGACCAGATCCAGACCCTGATCAGATCCAGAACCAGACCCTGATCCAGATCCAGACCCAGATCCAGACCCAGACCCTGATCCAGACCCAGACCCTGATCCAGACCCAGATCCAGATCCAGACCCAGATCCAGACCCTGATCCAGATCCAGATCCAGACCCTGATCCAGACCCAGACCCAGATCCAACCCTGATCCAGATCTGACAAAGTAAAATCTGACTCTCTCAGTTCTGGATACAGATTTAGATTCTCAGAGATCTGCTGCTCCTACAGTATTCCGGATGTCGTAGTTTTCCTTCCGAAGCTCTTTAAAATAATCACACCATCGTTTTTCGACTACAGGAAGTCTTTGAGACCGAAGACAGGTTTATTTTGAAATTCTTCTTTTATATTTTATTGTAGTAAAGATCTTTTCCTTCCTGTGAAAACCACATCATTCTTGGAAGTTGCTGTTGGTGAATTAATTTATATTTGATGACAGTTGTGAGATATTGGTCTTTGTGTGCTCGTTTATTGAAGACTTTAATTATTAAGCCCAGAGACCTTTTGATTTCTCGAACAGAATCTTTTGTTTGTTCCTAAAATATAAATAATATTATGTTTGAATTATTTTCTCTGATGATTCTCCCCTTCTTATTTAAATGTTCCTATAGACCTTAATAAAACACTGAACTTGATCTTTTATTAAAATAATTTAAAGAATATGAGAGACTGAGAGACTGTGTCTGTGTGGCGTTCACGGACTCTCTGAGTCGTGGGAACAAACGGTTTCTTTCTGTTCTCCTCAGGTAATTATAAAGATTTTTAATTATGAGCTGTTTGTTATTTACAGAATTTCAGAAAAGGGTAACATTTTGAGAAAAGAAGCACAATTTAAAGATTTGGAGAAAAAAGTCCTAATTTCGAGAATTTTTTTAAGATTTTGTGAAAAATTCAGAATTTTGCGATTTGTGAAAAAGTCTGAATTTTGAGAAAAAATCACATTTTCGAGATTTTGAGAAAAAGTGAGATTTTTAAGAAAAAAAGTGAGATTTTTAAGAAAAAAAGTGAGAATTTTTAAGAAAAAGAGATTTTGAGAAATGAGAATGAGGGAAAAAAATCAGAATTTTGAGAAAACAATTAATAAGTTTGAGATTTTAGAATTTAAAAAATCAAGTTTCTGCGAGAAGAATACGAGCTGGTCGGACTGCAGACTGAAGATCATGAGGACACTTATGAATAATTCTCACTGACTTAACCTGTCAGGGTTAGCTATTGAATGTAATCTATATCTGTAAATCCAGCTCGCCATAGTTTGCTTAAAGGGGACCTATCATGCAAAATGCACTCTCTGATGTCTTTTCTACTCAACGTGTGGCGGGGAACTCACGCAGCGTCAGAAAATAAAACCCTCTCTCTTTTCCTCCGTACCCAAATCTCTAAAAACGGGGGAACAACGAGCGGATACAGATTTGCTGCTGATATGACGTAATATCGGCGGCGGACCCACAGAGAGTTGCTATCAGAAACAATGCCTGACGTGTTTTGGACGTAATCTCGTCTTTGTTTACATTAGCAAGCCTCGCTAACGCTCAGAGCTAACCTGTACTGGAGAGCACATGTGTTTAAAATTCAGGAAATATAAAAAGGAACTCACCTTGTGATAAACCCGCAAGAGAGAAAGCATTTGAGCTCCATACTGTTTCAGAAATAATCCTTGATGTGGTTGGAACAGGGTGGCGTTTTATCACAGCAGAATTTAACTTTATCTCCGGTAGAATTCTGATCAGGCATTAGCTCCGCCTCCTCTTTTTATTTTTTTCAAGCTAAGGACCCAAGATCCTTGTTTCTCTATCAGCTGGAACAGAGGGAAATTAGGGATTTCTAAAATGCATGATCTGTTGGTATTTTGAGCAAAACACTTCATAGACATGTTTTTATATATTGAGACCTGTAATATATGCCTAAAATAGCATGATAGGAGACCTTTAATATTCATCGTGTTAGATTTCAGTGCTATCGTACTTCATGGAAGAAACACAATGCTGTTTGTTTGTGTATTTAATAAAAAACTAAAGTTGCAGCAGTGGAGAGTCGCACCTCAGAAATATATAAGAAATACTTCACAACCAAAACCCTCATCGGTCACCCCCGATTTATTTAGATAAGTTAGAGCTGGTTAGAGCTGGTTAGTAGTTTTGATAGACCTTGGTTTTACCTTATGTATGAGCATCTAAAGAGCATCTCAAACTGATCCCAGGACGGACGTCTACACAAACTGCTTCTGCTTCAGTTCTCCAAAGATCAGGAAATAAAGCTTCAGGATCAAACAGAGTCACTGACTAACAGATGCTCTTGGGCTTGAGCTCCGGGTATGGAGGTAAACAGGAAGAGCGTGATGGAGGTAAACAGGAAGCGTGATGGAGGTAAACAGGAAGCGTGACGGTGTAAACAGGAAGCGTGATGGAGGTAAACAGGAAGCGTGATGGAGGTAAACAGGAAGCATGATGGAGGTAAACAGGAAGCGTGACGGTGTAAACAGGAAGCGTGATGGAGGTAAACAGGAAGCACGTGATGGTAAACAGGAAGCGTGATGGAGGTAAACAGGAAGCGTGCGTGTAAACAGGAAGCGTGATGGAGGTAAACAGGAAGCGTGGCGTGTAAACGGAAGCGTGACGGTGTAAACAGGAAGCATGATGGAGGTAAACAGGAAGCATGACGTGTAAACAGGAAGCGTGATGGAGGTAAAAGGAAGCGTGACGGTGTAAACAGGAAGCGTGATGGAGGTAAACAGGAAGCGTGATGGAGGTAAACAGGAAGCATGATGGAGGTAAACAGGAAGCGTGACGTGTAAACAGGAAGCGTGATGGAGGTAAACAGGAAGCGTGATGGAGGTAAACAGGAAGCATGATGGAGGTAAACAGGAAGCGTGACTTGTAAACAGGAAGCGTGACGGTGTAGACACAAGCGTGAGGTAAACAGGAAGCGTGATGGAGGTAAACAGGAAGCGTGATGGAGGTAAACAGGAAGCGTGATGGAGGTAAACAGGAAGCATGATGGAGGTAAACAGGAAGCGTGATGGAGGTAAACAGGAAGCGTGATGGAGGTAAACAGGAAGCATGATGGAGGTAAAGGAAGCGACTTGTAAACAGGAAGCGTGACGGTGTAGACAGCAAGCGTGATGGAGGTAAACAGGAAGCGTGATGGAGGTAAACAGGAAGCGTGATGGAGGTAAACAGGAAGCATGATGGAGGTAAACAGGAAGCGTGACTTGTAAACAGGAAGCGTGACGGTGTAGACAGCAAGCGTGATGGAGGTAAACAGGAAGCGTGATGGAGGTAAACAGGAAGCGTGATGGAGGTAAACAGGAAGCATGATGGAGGTAAACAGGAAGCGTGACTTGTAAAAGGAAGCGTGACGGTGTAGACAGCAAGCGTGATGGAGGTAAACAGGAAGCAGCGTGATGGAGGTAAACAGGAAGCGTTACGGTGTAAACAGGAAGAGTGATGGAGGTAAACAGGAAGCGTAACAGAGTAACACACGGGACCAGCGTCTGCCGTTCCAACCCAGCTGAGATGTAACCACGCCCACTTCCACATCAAACCAGTCTGCAGAACACTCTGCCTCAGAGGATATGAAACACTCTGCCTCAGAGGATATGAAACACTCTGCCTCAGAGGATATGAACACTCCGCCTCAGAGGATATGAAACACTCTGCCTCAGAGGATATGAAACACTCCGCCTCAGAGGATATGAAACACTCTGCCTCAGAGGATATGAAACACTTCGCCTCAGAGGATATGAAACACTCTGCCTCAGAGGATATGAAACACTCTGCCTCAGAGGATATGAAACACTCTGCCTCAGAGGATATGAAACACTCCGCCTCAGACGGCTGTAGAGTTGTTGACATGGTTCTGTTCATACGTCCAAGATGCAGAGCTACGTTAATGCAGAAGTGGTTACATCTCAACTGGGCTGGATCAAAAAGGGTCTGGTTCAGAGTCCGGTCCAGCGCATGGTGCTGATGGAGATGAGGGTCCGGTCCAGCGCATGGTGCTGATGGAGATGAGGGTCCGTCCAGCGCATGGTGCTGATGGAGATGAGGGTCCGGTCCAGCGCATGGTGCTGATGGAGATGAGGGTCCGGTCCAGCGCATGGTGCTGATGGAGATGAGGGTCCGGTCCAGCGCATGGAGCTGATGGAGATGAGGGTCCGGTCCAGCGCATGGTGCTGATGGAGATGAGGGTCCGGCTCATGGTGCTGATGGAGGTGAGGGTCCGGTCCAGCGCATGGTGCTGATGGAGATGAGGGTCCGGTCCAGCTCATGGTGCTGATGGAGAGGAGGGTCCGGTCCAGCTCATGGTGCTGATGGAGATAGGGTCCGGTCCAGCTCATGGTGCTGATGGAGATGAGGGTCCGGTCCAGCTCATGGTGCTGATGGAGATGAGGGTCCGGTCCAGTTCATGGTGCTGATGGAGAGGAGGGTCCGGTCCAGCTCATGGTGCTGATGGAGATGAGGGTCCGGTCCAGTTCATGGTGCTGATGGAGAGGAGGGTCCGGTCCGTCCAGCTCATGGTGCTGATGGAGATGAGGGTCCGGTCCAGCTCATGGTGCTGATGGAGATGAGGGTCCGGTCCACTTCATGGTGCTGATGGAGAGGAGGGTCCGGTCCAGTTCATGGTGCTGATGGAGAGGAGGGTCCGGTCCAGCTCATGGTGCTGATGGAGAGGAGGGTCCGGTCCAGCTCATGGTGCTGATGGAGAGGAGGGTCCGGTCCAGCTCATGGTGCTGATGGAGAGGAGGGTCCGGTCCAGCTCATGGTGCTGATGGAGGAGGGTCTGGCAGGTGGAGGCGTCCAGCCACACTGACTCCACCAGGCTGAAGTGCAGGAAGCCCAGAGCGAAGCCACAGCCCACGTCAGACAGGTGGTGTTTACCCAGAAGCACCCGGGACACGCCCACCAGCAGAGCCCACAGGTAGAGCAGGATCCTGAGGGGCACCTGGGGGAGGGGGGGGGGGGGGGTTACTACAGGAGCTGTGGGAATGAGTCCTAAAACCCTGCCATGAGTCAGCAGTATAATTATAATAATACATTGGATTTTTATAGCGCTTTTCCTAATGCAAAAAAAAACAACTAATGAGTCAGCGACCCTGACATGAGTCAGCATTATGAGTCCTAACCCTGACATGAGTCAGCATTATGAGTCCTAACCCTGACATGAGTCAGCATTATGAGTCCTAACCCTGACATGAGTCAGCATTATGAGTCCTAACCCTGACATGAGTCAGCATTATGAGTCCTAACCCTGACATGAGTCAGCATTATGAGTCCTAACCCTGACATGAGTCAGCATTATGAGTCCTAACCCTGACATGAGTCAGCATTATGAGTCCTAACCCTGACATGAGTCAGCATTATGAGTCCTAAACCTGACATGAGTCAGCATTATGAGTCCTAACCCTGACATGAGTCAGCATTATGAGTCCTAACCCTGACATGAGTCAGCATTATGAGTCCTAACCCTGACATGAGTCAGCATTATGAGTCCTAAACCCTGACATGAGTCAGCATTATGAGTCCTAACCCTGACATGAGTCAGCATTATGAGTCCTGAACCCTGACATGAGTCAGCATTATGAGTCCTAACCCTGGCATGAGTCAGCAGTTGATGAGGTAAGGACTCACAGCCAGCACCAGGTGATTCAGCAGGAATTTGGACACGAGGATGGCTCTGCTGGCGTGGGCTGCTGGGAAAGAATACGTATCCATGGCGATGTAGTCCAGAAACCCTGGAGGGAGATCCCAGGGTCCTCGACGTTTAAACAACTTCTGTAACCCGGCAACCGTCATCAGATCCAGGACCAGAGCTGAGAGACAGGTGAGAGACAGACAGATGAGAGACAGACAGGTGAGAGACAGACAGACAGACAGGTGAGAGACAGGTGAGAGACAGACAGACAGACAGACAGGTGAGAGACAGGTGAGAGAGAGACAGACAGACAGACAGGTGAGAGACAGGTGAGAGACAGACAGACAGACAGGTGAGAGACAGGTGAGAGAGAGACAGGTGAGAGACAGACAGGTGAGAGAGACAGGTGAGAGACAGACAGACAGACAGGTGAGAGACAGGTGAGAGAGACAGACAGACAGACAGACAGACAGACAGAGACAGACAGACAGACAGACAGGTGAGAGACAGGAAGACAGACAGGTGAGAGACAGACAGACAGGTGAGAGACAGACAGACAGTCAGACAGACAGACAGCCTGTCTCACCCATCAGCAGGTTGATCATCACTTCCTGTCCAGCTGCTGTGTTGCTGCTCCAGAGGCTGATCACTGAGATGAGGATCCACGGCAGGAAGTGCCCGCTGAGAGCCAGCACCCTCACCATGGAGCTCAGAGGGTTCCCACCTGTCTGTCTCTCACCTGTCTGTTTGCCACCTGTCTGTCTCCCCACGCAGACAGACAGGCGCTTGGACAGGCTGATGTCGATGGCCAGCAGAGAGTTGATGGCGATGCCTCGTAGAGACGGATTGAGCTGCATGCAGTCCTGCTCGGGCCATCGCTCCTCCTTCACCCCCCCATTAGGAGCTCCTTCTGAGGGTCTGAGGCACAGAGGAGAGGTTATTTATTCACAGCTGCTTTTAACACAAAGCAGAGGGCTTTACAGACATTAAGAGCAACTGGACATGTATGTGTGCCACAGACGGTACTCTAGCTTCAACAGGGTTAGGGTTCTTTAATACAGTGGTTCTCAAATGGGGTACGCGGACCCCTAGGGGTACGTTGGAGTACTGCAGGGGGTACGTGAGATTTATTTTATGTTAATGAAAAAAAATATATATATATACAATTTTAGGAAAAGTAACGAAGTTTAAGCAGTGTGGGTTTTATATGAACAGAGTTACACATATTTCAAAACACGAAATGTAATAACTGCAGTTTGCCTCCCTGTCAGAATGACAAAGATCCTCAGTGAAGCACAAGCCCATGTTTCTCACTAAATTGTACGTACAACTTATTAAAAAGTTCAATGCAACTAATGTCGTCTTAGTGTTATTGCATGATTTTAAAATTGGTTTGCCATGAATTTAGTGATGGATTGTAAACATTTGAAATGTAGCATTTAAGTGTTTCTCAATCACAATGTTGTCACAATGTTATCAGACACTGATGGTGCAGCGCTGTACTGTACCTCTTTATATAGGCTTCTTGTCCCTAACAAATAGTTTTTGCGCTGATCAGGGGGTACTTGGCTGAATTTTCTTTTCAAAGGGGATACATTATTGAAAAAGGTTTGAGAATCACTGCTTTAATACATGCATGCAGGGCTGGACTGGCACTTTCGCGGTGGGCCTACGAGCCTTTTGGGCCGACTCAAATTCATATATTTTTTTCTGACGGCCCATTCAGGTACATGTATACTTTACAAAATCCTGTTGGTGTCCCCCCCACTTTCAAATGGGTTTCTTATTATGTTTTAACCGCACGCCGTCCTCGCCACAGAGGAGCACACAGTGTCCTTCAAGCTCGGCTCTGTGTCTGTGGCACAAGCGCATTTTGTGTGAGTGAGTGAGAGAGAGAGAGCGCAGCAGTACCAGGGATTGTTGTTGTTAGCTTCTGGTGCTAGCTAGGAGCTAACGGATATAAAGAGCTGTTTCTACAACAAGGTGTAGCCCTCTCCTGTCAGACTGAGAGGCTGATAACTACAGCTCAGACTGAGAGGCTCTGATAACTACAGTTCAGACTGAGAGGCTCTGATAACTACAGCTCAGACTGAGAGGCTGATAACTACAGCTCAGACTGAGAGGCTGATAACTACAGTCAGACTGAGAGGCTCTGATAACTACAGCTCAGACTGAGAGGCTGATAACTACAGCTCAGACTGAGAGGCTCTGATAACTACAGCTCAGACTGAGAGGCTCTGATAACTACAGCTCAGATGAGAGGCTCTGATAACTACAGCTCAGACTGAGAGGCTCTGATAACTACAGCTCAGACTGAGAGGCTCTGATAACTACAGCTCAGACTGAGAGGCTCTGATAACTACAGCTCAGACTGAGAGGCTCTGATAACTACAGCTCAGACTGAGAGGCTCTGATAACTACAGCTCAGACTGAGAGGCTCTGATAACTACAGCTCAGACTGAGAGGCTCTGATAACTACAGCTCAGACTGAGAGGCTCTGATAACTACAGCTCAGACTGAGAGGATGACTACAGCTCAGACTGAGACGCTCTGATAACTACAGCTCAGACTGAGAGGCTCTGATAACTACAGCTCAGACTGAGAGGCTCTGATAACTACAGCTCAGACTGAGAGGCTGATAACTACAGCTCAGACTGAGAGAGATAACTACAGCTCAGACTGAGACGCTCTGATAACTACAGCTCAGACTGAGAGGCTGATAACTACAGCTCAGACTGAGAGGATCTGATAACTACAGCTCAGACTGAGAGGATCTGATAACTACAGCTCAGACTGAGAGGATCTGATAACTACAGCTCGGACCAAAAGCTCAATACTATTCAACCATAATCCACGACCAACAACATCAACCAAGAAAACTGTTTTCAACCATAAATAGTTTACTCCGCCCCATTGCTGCCCCACAACCTCCTGGTGCTCGTGACCTCTGCTCGGACTTCCTGGATTTCTAAGTGAATTCCATCCACTTGCAGCTTAACGCACCTGCCCCCTGCTCCACACACAGCTCGTACTCCAAGCGCCGCTGCTCCAACTGCCCGCTCCTCATACAGCCACCTCTCTGCTTTCGCCCCTGTGGATGCTGTCCAGGTGGCTAAGCTGGTCTCTAAGGCCAAGCCCTCCACCTGCTCTCTGGACCCCATGCCCACTGTCCTAGTAAAGGCAACACTACACACTGTTCTGCCCACCATCGTGGACATCATTAACTCCTCCCTGCTAACTGGCATCTACCGAACATCCTTCAAAACCGCCTCAGTCACCCCCATTCTGAAGAAAAACCCGGACTTGACCTAACTGACCTCAACAACTACCGGCCAATCTCCAACCTTCCCTTCCTTAGTAAAATCTTGGAAAGAGCAGTCGCCGACCAACTCCACCATCACATGTCCAACCATGAGCTCTATGAACCCTTTCAATCTGCCTACCGGACCCACCACAGCACCAGACCGCCCTGATCAAAATCACCAATGACCTCCTCATCGCAGCTGACTCAGGCTCCATCACTACACTAATCTCCTAGACCTCTGTGCAGCCTTTGACACCATCTCCCATAATATCCTCCTCACCCGCCTGTCTGAACTCCTTGGCCTCACTGACTCCGCCCTCTCCTTCTTCCACTCATACCTCTCGGACCGGACACAGTTTGTCACACACGCTGGCTGCAGCTCCCCCTGTGCTTCTGTCAACCATGGAGTCCCCCAAGGCTCGGTGCTCGGTCCCCTTCTATTCACAATATACATCCTTCCGATTGGTGATATCATCCGCAGCCATGGTCTCTGTTTCCACTTCTACGCCGACGACACCCAACTGTACATCAGCACAAAACCCTCTGCCCATCTCCCCCTCAGTCACTAATCAACTACACAAAATTAAAACCTGGATGACCACCAACCTACTCAAACTAAACAGTGATAAAACTGAGCTCATGGTTGTGTCCCCCAAGGCACTGCTCGGGAAGGTTGGAGATCTGCTCCTCAACATCGACAGTTCCATCATCTCCCCATCCCCTCAGGTCCGCAACCTTGGCGTTGTCTTGGATTCAACCCTCTCATTTCAAAACCACATCAAGTCCGTTTCAAAATCAGCCTTCTTCCACCTCAGAAATATATCAAGACTCGGCCATCACTGTCCGACTCTGTTGCAGAGAAGCTGATACATTGTTTTATTACCTCACGCCTGGACTATTGTAACGGACTCCTGTCTGGGGTTCCCAGCAAAACCCTGAACAGGCTCCAGTATATACAGAACTCAGCTGCCAGGGTTCTCACACGCACCAAGCCCTGGCAGCACATCACCCCCACTCTCTTCAACCTCCACTGGCTCCCGGTCAAGTCCCGCATCACTTACAAACTCCTCCTCCTCACCTACAAGTCCCTCCATGCCCTCTCCCCTCAGTACCTCACAGATCTCCTCCACCCATACATCCCGTCCCGCACCCTTCGATCCTCAGACTCTGGCCTGCTCTCCATTCCACCTTCGCGCCTCCGCACCTTCGGGGACCGTGCCTTCAGTGTCGCTGCCCCCCCCCTGGAACTCCCTCCCTGCAGAAATCCGCAACGCCCCTTCTCTCAACATCTTCACATCAACCCTTAAAACTCATCTGTTCAACATCGCCTTCCAACAATAACTCACTCTCTCTCCCCCCCACTTACACTTCCATTTCTGCCCCTGTTTTATGTTTATTTTTTTATGTTTTATGTCTTGTCCTTGTATGTTTCTTTGTAAAGCGACCTTGAGGTTATGAAAGGCGCTATATAAATTCAAGTTATTATTATTGTTATTACAGCTCAGACTGAGAGAGATAACTACAGCTCAGAGTGAGAGGCTCTGATAACTACAGCACAGACTGAGAGGCTCTGATAACTACAGCTCAGAGTGAGAGGCTCTGATAACTACAGCTCAGACTGAGAGAGATAACTACAGCTCAGAGTGAGAGGCTCTGATAACTACAGCTCAGAGTGAGAGGCTCTGATAACTACAGCACAGACTGAGAGGCTCTGATAACTACAGCTCAGACTGAGAGGCTCTGATAACTACAGCTCAGACTGAGAGAGATAACTACAGCACAGACTGAGAGGCTCTGATAACTACAGCTCAGACTGAGAGGCTCTGATAACTACAGCTCAGACTGAGAGAGATAACTACAGCTCAGACTGAGAGGCTCTGATAACTACAGCTCAGACTGAGAGGCTCTGATAACTACAGCTCAGAGTGAGAGGCTCTGATAACTACAGCTCAGACTGAGAGGCTCTGATAACTACAGCTCAGACTGAGAGGCTCTGATAACTACAGCTCAGACTGAGGCTCTGATAACTACAGCTCAGACTGAGAGGCTCTGATAACTACAGCTCAGACTGAGGGGCTCTGATAACTACAGCTCAGACTGAGAGGCTCTGATAACTACAGCTCAGAGTGAGAGGCTCTGATAACTACAGCTCAGACTGAGAGGCTCTTATAACTACAGATCAGACTGAGAGGCTCTGATAACTACAGCTCAGACTGAGAGAGATAACTACAGCTCAGACTGAGAGGCTCTGATAACTACAGCTCAGACTGAGAGAGAAAACTACAGCTCAGAGTGAGAGGCTCTGATAACTACAGCTCAGACTGAGAGAGATAACTACAGCTCAGACTGAGAAGCTCTGATAACTACAGCTCAGACTGAGAGGCTCTGATAACTACAGCTCAGACTGAGAAGCTCTGATAACTACAGCTCAGACTGAGAGGCTCTGATAACTACAGCTCAGACTGAGAGAGATAGCTACAGCTCAGACTGAGAGAGATAACTACAGCTCAGACTGAGAGGCTCTGATAACTACAGCTCAGAGTGAGAGGCTCTGATAACTACAGCTCAGACTGAGAGGCTCTGATAACTACAACTCAGACTGAGAGGCTCTGATAACTACAGCTCAGACTGAGAGAGATAGCTACAGCTCAGACTGAGAGAGATAACTACAGCTCAGACTGAGAGGCTCTGATAACTACAGCTCAGAGTGAGAGGCTCATAACTACAGCTCAGACTGAGAGGCTCTGATAACTACAGCTCAGACTGAGAGGCTCTGATAACTACAACTCAGACTGAGAGGCTCTGATAACTACAGCTCAGACTGAGAGAGATAACTACAGCTCAGACTGAGAGGCTCTGATAACTACAGCTCAGAGTGAGAGGCTCAGATAACTACAGCTCAGACTGAGAGCTCTGATAACTACAGCTCAGACTGAGAGGCTCTGATAACTACAGCTCAGACTGAGAGGCTCTGATAACTACAGCTCAGACTGAGAGACTCTGATAACTACAGCTCAGACTGAGAGGCTCTGATAACTACAGCTCAGACTGAGAGGCTCTGATAACTACAGCTCAGACTGAGAGGCTCTGATAACTACAGCCCAGACTGAGAGATAACTACAGCTCAGACTGAGAGGCTCTGATAACTACAGCTCAGACTGAGAGAGATAACTACAGCTCAGACTGAGAGGCTCTGATAACTACAGCTCAGACTGAGAGGCTGATAACTACAGCTCAGACTGAGAGGCTCTGATAACTACAGCTCAGACTGAGAGGCTCTGATAACTACAGCTCAGACTGAGAGAGATAACTACAGCTCAGACTGAGAGGCTCTGATAACTACAGCTCAGACTGAGAGGCTGATAACTACAGCTCAGACTGAGAGGCTCTGATAACTACAGCACAGTGAGGTAAAGGACTCTCTGAGGGTTTACATCTCTTCATTTTGCCCTCAAAGTGCACCAGATTGAACCATTTAACTTCAACATAAAAAGAATATCTTCCCGTGGAGCATGCCCCCGGACCCCCTACAGCACATGTGTCAAACTCAAGGCCCGGGGGCCAAATCAGGCCCGTCGTGGATTTAATTTCGGCCCGCAGGATAATTTTTAATTACTATTAGATCTGGCCCGCCGGTATATTGCACGCACACCTTCACTCAATCCTGAGGGTTTCCTCAGCTCAGAGCCTGAGCCCAAACATTGATGAACTTGCACCCAAGATGAGATGCCAAGTATCTGAACTAGCATCACAGAGCAGCACACTGAGTTTAATGGATGTGTCCTTCTGCCCTTTCTTTCTTACGACAACAGGGCATGTTTGGTTTTCCTTTGAGGGAAATAGTTTTTTTGAAGCTGTTGTTGGCCTGTGGAGAAATGTACTCATAAGAAATGACTCGGGAAAAGCTGCAGATAGAGCCATAAGAAATGACTCTGCAGATAGAGCCATGAGAAATGACTCTGCAGATAGAGCCATGAGAATGACTCTGCAGATAGAGCCATGAGAAATGACTCTGCAGATAGAGCCATGAGAAATGACTCTGCAGATAGAGCCATGAGAAATGACTCTGCAGATAGAGCCATGAGAAATGACTCTGCAGATAAAGCCATGAGAAATGACTCTGCAGATAGAGCCATGAGAAATGACTCTGCAGATAGAGCCATAAGAATGACTCTGTAGATAGAGCCATAAGAAATGACTCTGCAGATAGAGCCATGAGAAATGACTCTGCAGATAGAGCCATGAGAAATGACTCTGCAGATAGAGCCATAAGAAATGACTCTGCAGATAGAGCCATAAGAAATGACTCTGCAGATAGAGCCATGAGAAATGACTCTGCAGATAGAGCCATGAGAAATGACTCTGCAGATAGAGCCATAAGAAATGACTCTGCAGATAGAGCCATGAGAAATGACTCTGCAGATAGAGCCATGAGAAATGACTCTGCAGATAGAGCCATGAGAAATGACTCTGCAGATAGAGCCATGAGAAATGACTCTGCAGATAGAGCCATGAGAAATGACTCTGCAGATAGAGCCATGAGAAATGACTCTGCAGATAGAGCCATGAGAAATGACTCTGCAGATAGAGCCATGAGAAATGACTCTGCAGATAGAGCCATGAGAAATGACTCTGCAGATAGAGCCATGAGAAATGACTCTGCAG
>JAAKFY010001069.1:291980-334480 GCA_011823955.1 Dissostichus mawsoni
CTCGTCTCCTCACTCAGAGTTTTAGAGAGTTAGCGTCGTCTCTCGTCTCCTCACTCAGAGTTTAGAGAGTTAGCGTCGTCTCTCGTCTCCTCACAGAGTTTAAAGAGAGTTAGCGTCGTCTCTCGTCTCCTCACTAAGAGTTTAGAGAGTTAGCGTCGTCTCTCGTCTCCTCACTCAGAGTTTAGAGAGTTAGCGTCGTCTCTCGTCTCCTCACTAAGAGTTTAGAGAGTTAGCGTCGTCTCTCGTCTCCTCACTCAGAGTTTAAAGAGAGTTAGCGTCGTCTCTCGTCTCCTCACTCAGAGTTTAGAGAGTTAGCGTCGTCTCTCGTCTCCTCACCAAGAGTTTAGAGAGTTAGCGTCGTCTCTCGTCTCCTCACTAAGACTTTAGAGAGTTAGCGTCGTCTCTCGTCTCCTCACTCAGAGTTTAGAGAGTTAGCGTCGTCTCCTCACTCAGAGTTTAAAGAGAGTTCGCGTCGTCTCTCGTCTCCTCACTCAGAGTTTAGAGAGTTAGCGTCGTCTCTCGTCTCCTCACTCAGAGTTTAGAGAGTTAGCGTCGTCTCTCGTCTCCTCACTAAGAGTTTAAGAGAGTTAACCTCGTCTCTCGTCTCCTCACTCAGAGTTTAGAGAGTTAGCGTCGTCTCTCGTCTCCTCACTCAGAGTTTAGAGAGTTAGCGTCGTCTCTCGTCTCCTCACTCAGAGTTTAAAGAGAGTTAGCGTCGTCTCTCGTCTCCTCACTCAGAGTTTAAGAGAGTTGGCGTCGTCTCTCGTCTCCTCACTCAGAGTTTAGAGAGTTAGCGTCGTCTCTCGTCTCCTCACTAAGAGTTTAGAGAGAGTTAGCGTCGTCTCTCGTCTCCTCACTCAGAGTTTAAAGAGTTAGCGTCGTCTCTCGTCTCCTCACTCAGAGTTTAAAGAGAGTTAGCGTCGTCTCTCGTCTCCTCACTCAGAGTTTAAAGAGAGTTAGCGTCGTCTCTCGTCTCCTCACTAAGAGTTTAGAGAGTTAGCGTCGTCTCTCGTCTCCTCACTCAGAGTTTAGAGAGAGTTAGCGTCGTCTCTCGTCTCCTCACTCAGAGTTTAGAGAGTTAGCGTCGTCTCTCGTCTCCTCACTCAGAGTTTAAAGAGAGTTAGCGTCGTCTCTCGTCTCCTCACTCAGAGTTTAGAGAGTTAGCGTCGTCTCTCGTCTCCTCACCAAGAGTTTAGAGAGTTAGCGTCGTCTCTCGTCTCCTCACTCAGACTTTAGAGAGTTAGCGTCGTCTCTCGTCTCCTCACTCAGAGTTTAAAGAGAGTTAGCGTCGTCTCGTCTCCTCACTCAGAGTTTAGAGAGTTAGCGTCGTCTCTCGTCTCCTCACTAAGAGTTTAGAGAGAGTTAGCGTCGTCTCTCGTCTCCTCACTAAGAGTTTAGAGAGTTAACCTCGTCTCTCGTCTCCTCACTCAGAGTTTAAAGAGAGTTAGCGTCGTCTCTCGTCTCCTCACTCAGAGTTTAGAGAGAGTTAGCGTCGTCTCTCGTCTCCTCACTAAGAGTTTAGAGAGAGTTAGCGTCGTCTCTCGTCTCCTCACTCAGAGTTTAAGAGAGTTAGCGTCGTCTCTCGTCTCCTCACTCAGAGTTTAAAGAGAGTTAGCGTCGTCTCTCGTCTCCTCACTCAGAGTTTAGAGAGTTAGCGTCGTCTCTCGTCTCCTCACTAAGAGTTTAGAGAGAGTTAGCGTCGTCTCTCGTCTCCTCACTCAGAGTTTAGAGAGAGTTAGCGTCGTCTCTCGTCTCCTCACTAGAGTTTAGAGAGTTAGCGTCGTCTCTCGTCTCCTCACTCAGAGTTTAGAGAGAGTTAGCGTCGTCTCTCGTCTCCTCACTAAGAGTTTAGAGAGTTAGCGTCGTGTCTCGTCTCCTCACTAAGAGTTTAAAGAGAGTTAGCGTCGTCTCTCGTCTCCTCACTCAGAGTTTAAAGAGAGTTAGCGTCGTCTCTCGTCTCCTCACTCAGAGTTTAGAGAGTTAGCGTCGTCTCTTGTCTCCTCACTCAGAGTTTAGAGAGTTAGCGTCGTCTCTCGTCTCCTCACTCAGAGTTTAGAGAGTTAGCGTCGTCTCTCGTCTCCTCACTCAGAGTTTAAAGAGAGTTAGCGTCGTCTCTCGTCTCCTCACTCAGAGTTTAGAGAGTTAGCGTCGTCTCTTGTCTCCTCACTCAGAGTTTAGAGAGTTAGCGTCGTCTCTCGTCTCCTCACTAAGAGTTTAGAGAGAGTTAGCGTCGTCTCTCGTCTCCTCACTCAGAGTTTAGAGAGTTAGCGTCGTCTCTTGTCTCCTCACTCAGAGTTTAGAGAGTTAGCGTCGTCTCTCGTCTCCTCACTCAGAGTTTAGAGAGTTAGCGTCGTCTCTTGTCTCCTCACTCAGAGTTTAGAGAGTTAGCGTCGTCTCTCGTCTCCTCACTCAGAGTTTAGAGAGTTAGCGTCGTCTCTCGTCTCCTCACAGAGTTTAGAGAGTTAGCCTCGTCTCTCGTCTCCTCACTCAGAGTTTAAAGAGAGTTAGCGTCGTCTCTCGTCTCCTCACTAGAGTTTAGAGAGTTAGCGTCGTCTCTCGTCTCCTCACTCAGAGTTTAGAGAGAGTTAGCGTCGTCTCTCGTCTCCTCACTCAGAGTTTAGAGAGTTAGCGTCGTCTCTCGTCTCCTCACTCAGAGTTTAAAGAGAGTTAGCGTCGTCTCTCGTCTCCTCACTCAGAGTTTAGAGAGTTAGCGTCGTCTCTCGTCTCCTCACTCAGACTTTAGAGAGTTAGCGTCGTCTCTCGTCTCCTCACTCAGAGTTTAAAGAGAGTTAGCGTCGTCTCCTCACTCAGAGTTTAAAGAGAGTTAGCGTCGTCTCTCGTCTCCTCACTCAGAGTTTAGAGAGTTAGCGTCGTCTCTCGTCTCCTCACTAAGAGTTTAGAGAGAGTTAGCGTCGTCTCTCGTCTCCTCACTAAGAGTTTAGAGAGAGTTAACCTCGTCTCTCGTCTCCTCACTCAGAGTTTAAAGAGAGTTAGCGTCGTCTCTCGTCTCCTCACTCAGAGTTTAGAGAGAGTTAGCGTCGTCTCTCGTCTCCTCACTCAGAGTTTAAAGAGAGTTAGCGTCGTCTCTCGTCTCCTCACTCAGAGTTTAAGAGAGTTAGCGTCGTCTCTCGTCTCCTCACTCAGAGTTTAGAGAGAGTTAGCGTCGTCTCTCGTCTCCTCACTAAGAGTTTAGAGAGAGTTAGCGTCGTCTCTCGTCTCCTCACTCAGAGTTTAAGAGTTAGCGTCGTCTCTCGTCTCCTCACTCAGAGTTTAAAGAGAGTTAGCGTCGTCTCTCGTCTCCTCACTCAGAGTTTAAGAGAGTTAGCGTCGTCTCTCGTCTCCTCACTAAGAGTTTAGAGAGTTAGCGTCGTCTCTCGTCTCCTCACTCAGAGTTTAGAGAGAGTTAGCGTCGTCTCTCGTCTCCTCACTCAGAGTTTAGAGAGTTAGCGTCGTCTCTCGTCTCCTCACTCAGAGTTTAAGAGAGTTAGCGTCGTCTCTCGTCTCCTCACTCAGAGTTTAGAGAGTTAGCGTCGTCTCTCGTCTCCTCACCAAGAGTTTAGAGAGTTAGCGTCGTCTCTCGTCTCCTCACTCAGACTTTAGAGAGTTAGCGTCGTCTCTCGTCTCCTCACTCAGAGTTTAAAGAGAGTTAGCGTCGTCTCTCGTCTCCTCACTCAGAGTTTAGAGAGTTAGCGTCGTCTCTCGTCCTCACTAAGAGTTTAGAGAGAGTTAGCGTCGTCTCTCGTCTCCTCACTAAGAGTTTAGAGAGAGTTAACCTCGTCTCTCGTCTCCTCACTCAGAGTTTAAAGAGAGTTAGCGTCGTCTCTCGTCTCCTCACTCAGAGTTTAGAGAGAGTTAGCGTCGTCTCTCGTCTCCTCACTAAGAGTTTAGAGAGAGTTAGCGTCGTCTCTCGTCTCCTCACTCAGAGTTTAAAGAGAGTTAGCGTCGTCTCTCGTCTCCTCACTCAGAGTTTAAAGAGAGTTAGCGTCGTCTCTCGTCTCCTCACTCAGAGTTTAGAGAGAGTTAGCGTCGTCTCTCGTCTCCTCACTAAGAGTTTAGAGAGAGTTAGCGTCGTCTCTCGTCTCCTCACTCAGAGTTTAGAGAGAGTTAGCGTCGTCTCTCGTCTCCTCACTAAGAGTTTAGAGAGTTAGCGTCGTCTCTCGTCTCCTCACTCAGAGTTTAGAGAGAGTTAGCGTCGTCTCTCGTCTCCTCACTAAGAGTTTAGAGAGTTAGCGTCGTCTCGTCTCCTCACTAAGAGTTTAAAGAGAGTTAGCGTCGTCTCTCGTCTCCTCACTCAGAGTTTAAAGAGAGTTAGCGTCGTCTCTCGTCTCCTCACTCAGAGTTTAGAGAGTTAGCGTCGTCTCTTGTCTCCTCACTCAGAGTTTAGAGAGTTAGCGTCGTCTCTCGTCTCCTCACTCAGAGTTTAGAGAGTTAGCGTCGTCTCTCGTCTCCTCACTCAGAGTTTAAAGAGAGTTAGCGTCGTCTCTCGTCTCCTCACTCAGAGTTTAGAGAGTTAGCGTCGTCTCTTGTCTCCTCACTCAGAGTTTAGAGAGTTAGCGTCGTCTCTCGTCTCCTCACTAAGAGTTTAGAGAGAGTTAGCGTCGTCTCTCGTCTCCTCACTCAGAGTTTAGAGAGTTAGCGTCGTCTCTCGTCTCCTCACTCAGAGTTTAGAGAGTTAGCGTCGTCTCTCGTCTCCTCACTCAGAGTTAGAGAGTTAGCGTCGTCTCTCGTCTCCTCACTCAGAGTTTAGAGAGTTAGCGTCGTCTCTCGTCTCCTCACTCAGAGTTTAGAGAGTTAGCGTCGTCTCTCGTCTCCTCACTCAGAGTTTAGAGAGTTAGCCTCGTCTCTCGTCTCCTCACTCAGAGTTTAGAGAGTTAGCCTCGTCTCTCGTCTCCTCAAGAGTCTCACCTCTGTACGGCGTCCCTCTCTCCGTCTCTGGACTGTGAGCCCGGAAATACTGAAACAGTAAAGTTACACATTGGTGAGGAGATTACACAGTATAAAGTACTATTACAGAGTATAAAGTACTATTACAGAGTATAAAGTACTATTACAGAGTATAAAGTACTTCTACACAGTATAATAAAGTACTTGTACACAGTATAATAAAGTACTTGTACACAGTGAACTCGGTGTTGTACGTACTTTAAACGTCGGGTAGAACTTGATGTTGAATTCTTTACAGACTTCAAAGTTTTCCTCCTGAGCGCAATCTAAAACTCCCACTCTGACCGCCTGCTGCCAGTCTGAGAGAGAGACAGGTGAGAGGGAGACAGGTGAGAGGGAGACAGGTGAGAGACAGACAGGTGAGAGGGGACAGGTGAGAGACAGACAGGTGAGAGACAGGCGAGAGGGAGACAGGTGAGAGGGAGACAGGTGAGAGACAGACAGGTGAGAGGGAGACAGAGAGGGAGACAGGTGAGAGACAGGTGAGAGAGAGACAGGTGAGAGAGAGACAGGTGAGAGAGAGACAGGTGAGAGACATACAGGTGAGAGAGAGACAGGTGAGAGACAGACAGGTGAGAGACAGGCGAGAGGGAGACAGGTGAGAGAGAGACAGGTGAGAGACAGACAGGTGAGAGGGAGACAGAGAGGGAGACAGGTGAGAGACAGACAGGTGAGAGACAGGCGAGAGGGAGACAGGTGAGAGAGAGACAGGTGAGAGACAGACAGGTGAGAGACAGGCGAGAGGGAGACAGGTGAGAGACAGACAGGTGAGAGGGAGACAGAGAGGGAGACAGGTGAGAGACAGGTGAGGGGGAGACAGGTGAGAGAGAGACAGGTGAGAGAGAGACAGGTGAGAGAGACAGGTGAGAGGGAGACAGGTGAGAGACAGACAGGTGAGAGACAGGCGAGAGGGAGGACAGGTGAGAGGGAGACAGGTGAGAGACAGACAGGTGAGAGGGAGACAGAGAGGGAGACAGGTGAGAGACAGGTGAGAGAGAGACAGGTGAGAGAGAGACAGGTGAGAGAGAGACAGGTGAGAGACAGGCGAGAGGGATACAGGTGAGAGAGAGACAGGTGAGACAGACAGGTGAGAGACAGGCGAGAGGGAGACAGGTGAGAGAGAGACAGGTGAGAGACAGACAGGTGAGAGGGAGACAGAGAGGGAGACAGGTGAGAGACAGACAGGTGAGAGACAGGCGAGAGGAGACAGGTGAGAGAGAGACAGGTGAGAGACAGACAGGTGAGAGACAGGCGAGAGGAGACAGGTGAGAGAGAGACAGGTGAGAGACAGACAGGTGAGAGGGAGACAGAGAGGGAGACAGGTGAGAGACAGGTGAGGGGAGACAGGTGAGAGAGACAGGTGAGAGAGAGACAGGTGAGAGAGACAGGTGAGAGGGAGACAGGTGAGAGACAGACAGGTGAGAGACAGGCGAGAGGGAGACAGGTGAGAGAGAGACAGGTGAGAGACAGACAGGTGAGAGGGAGACAGGTGAGAGACAGGTGAGAGGGAGACAGGTGAGAGAGAGACAGGTGAGAGAGAGACAGGTGAGAGAGAGACAGGTGAGAGGGAGACAGGTGAGAGGGAGACAGGTGAGAGACATGTGAGAGGGAGACAGGTGAGAGAGAGACAGGTGAGAGAGAGACAGGTGAGAGGGAGACAGGTGAGAGGGAGACAGGTGAGAGACATGTGAGAGGGAGACAGGTGAGAGAGAGACAGGTGAGAGAGAGACAGGTGAGAGAGAGACAGGTGAGAGGGAGACAGGAAGACATAAACTTAATTTCTGAAAAGCATAACTTCAAAATCAAAGCTCTCTCTCTATACTTTCAGGTAGAAACACTTCATTATTCAGTTTGATGGATGTTCATGTTTGTGTTCAGCTGCATTTCCCCCTGAGCCTCGTTAGCAGTTCAGCTTCAGTTCAGAGGATGTCCTCCTTTGTTTACTTCAGGAACATAGTGACATCACTACTGAACACTCGCACTCCTATTGGCTGGCGCTGCAACACATTGTACGTGACAGGCTACGGGACAACATGTTAGATGTTGTGCACATAAAGAATGTTAACAGTATTTTGATTTTAGTGTGTAGATTTTATTTGTTTCTTCATTGCTCTACATACATACTCCTAAGTGAGACCTACCCTGTGTGTGTGTGTGTGTGTGTGTGTGTGTGTGTGTGTGTGTGTGTGTTGTGTGTGTGTGTGTGTGGGTGTGTGTGTGTGTGTGTGTGTGTGTGTGTGTGTGTGTGTGTCAGCAGATGGAGATTCAACTCTGATTCCCACAGGTCGCTCTGTCTGTACCGACGTTGGTATTTTATAAAAGAAGTATATTTTAGTTTTTAATCAGATGATATGTATTGGTATGTATTTGCAGGCTTTACTTCCAGCGTATAGTAAACAACCACAATACAATATAATCATATAATAATCAATATAGCCAATAGGAGCACGAGTGTTCCATAGTGATGTCACTGGGTTCCTGGGATTTTAACCCCAACACATTCCAGGAGAGGGAACTCCACAGAAAGCTGAATATTATTTTAAAAACCATCAAACTGTTTTTATATGTTCTGTGATTCAGCCCGACCAACTGTTGACCAAACCTAACATCATCTGTTGACAACAACAACAACAATCAGAGACAAACAGCTGATGAAAGAATACGATAATAAAATATAAGATCCTTCTTCCAGAAAAGGTCATTTTAAAGCATTTCATTTTCATCATTCAAAACCTCATTGAAAAAACTACCACTTTAAGGTTGCCCAACACCACTGAAACCCTGACTTAATGAGCATCACACGTTTCTAAAACCACGATTTAATGTTATTAATTATTGATGTTGGGATTATATATTGATGCCGAACTAAAGAGGAGTTATGAAAGCATCAGAAAACACACCCAGTAGTTCTTTAACACACACCCAGTATAAACCATAGAGTTTGAATTAGGTAATTAGCAGTTTTCTACATGGAGTCTGGTTCTGGTGTTTACAAAGGAGAACAGACACGTGTCAGTAACAGCTGTTTGATTGGGATCAATATTAGGAGAATCTACTCTAAGCTATGATTAATGATCCTTTAGGGACTTTCAATCTAAACCTTATTTAATAACCTACCACTTAAAGGTTCCTAACACCACTGGAAACCTTGAACTACCGGTACCATTAAACCACAAATCCTCTTTAGTTCTGCATCACACGTTTCGATTTGCTGTTATTAGTTATTGATGTTGGGATTATACATTTAAGCCGAACTAAAGAGGGATTATGTTTACATCAGAAAACACACCCAGTTGTATTTTAACACACACCCAGTTTGACCCATAACGCCTTAATGGAGTAATTAGCAGTTTTGTGCATGGAGTCTGGTTCTGGTGTTGCTTCCCCCCTGCTGTGTTTGCATGGTGTTCATTGTGTTTGCATGGTGTTTGCATGGTGTCTGCATGGTGTCTGCTGTACCTTGCACGTCCCGGGCCAGATTCTTCCAGGTCTCGGAGTACTGGATGCAGTGTCCGCACCAGGAGGAGTAGAACTGGATGAACCAGGCCGAGGAGGAGTTAGTGACGGACGGACTGAAGCTGCCGCCGCTCAGGATCACCAGCGGGTCCTCCTCCGTGTACAGCCGGGCAGAGGAGCTCCCACAGCGGGGGGCGAGCAGCCACAGCCCCGCCGAGAAGAACCAGAGCCGGAGCATTCCTCCAGAAGCACCGGGGACACACAGAGAGCCGGTCAGAGACAAGAGTTTATGCCCGAAACAGGCAGCTTTATCCGGGCAGACATGAGAGCAGCTGCCGCTAACAGAGAGCTCCACAGCGGAGAGAAGACGTCCCACTCTGACTATAAAACACCACGAAACCATACAAATAATACAATATTAACTTCGGATATTGTATGAGTTTGTATTTTCTTTTCAACTTGTCCTTGATTTATTTTAGATTCTCATTTTTACTAAAATCCATATTTAATGAGCGTTGTTTGAGAAATGAACAACATTTCACTTCTGTTTTCACTGAGGAGTGAGGCTCCTTCATAGACGATCTTTGTCAAACTGAGCCTGACGTCACTTCCGCGCTGCGTGGAGTTAAGACATGTAAATACATTTCAAATAAAAACATTTTTAAATAATGACATAAAGAATTATCTGTGAAATAAAAATAATTACATTAATTTAAAGAAGCATTACGTTTCAAACATAAGGTTGAAAATATTATATAATAAATAATAATAATTATAAATATAATGTTATTAGATATTTTGACAGAGCACAGTCACAGTAATAACATTAATATAAGGTTATAATAGCAGAGCAGTGATGATATTTAATATATTAAACTGATTCTGAGGAAGTCCTGTTGGAGTAAAAGAGAATATTAAGTTATATTAGTTGTGTTTTATATTAAAATCATACATTTCTTTACTCTGTTAAACTTTACTCTGGAACTTCCGGTTGAACTGCCACGTAATGCACGTATCGCAGTAATCGCAGCTTACGTCACGTTAGCGTCCTGTCTCCATAGCAACAGCGCGACACGTCCGAGACACAGAAACAAACAGGTGAGGCTTTTTAAATACTAACTACCTTTAAATACTAACTTTACTACCTTTAAATTACCTTTATATCGTATTTACTACCTTTAAATCAAAGATATTGTACACAAATCACCGTTAAATTAACTTTACTACCTTAGAACTACCTTTAAACTAAAGTTATTGTCATAAATGACCTTTAAATGGAGTGAATCTTCAGTCAGGTGTATTCCTCCTCCTCCTCCTCCCTCCTCCTCCTCCTCCTCCTCCTCCTCCTCCTCTCCTCCTCTCAGGTACCATGTCCTCCCCCAGGCTTGGTGTGATGAGAGACTCCATGCTGACCAACCCGCTGCACATCAAGGTGAGACACAGATGATGATGATGATGATGATATGATGATGATGATGATGATGATGATGGTGATGATGATGATGATGGTGATGGTGATGGTGATGATGCCCCCTGCAGGCCTCTCTGGGTCGGTCCGTCTCCAGAGGGTTTTCAGTTCCTGGTCCAGATTTCACTTTTGGGATGAGCAACGACTCAACTGAAGGGGGCGTGGCCGAAGGTGAGCATCCTGTAGCATTAGCATGTAGCATTAGCATGTAGCATTAGCATGTAGCATTAGCATGTAGCATTAGCATGTAGCACTCATATTGGATCTTTGATAAAGGTTGCTAACATGAAGACTGATAGCATTAGCATGTTATTAGCGGTAAATATAAGCTGAATAGACCCAATCGCAACATGTGGTAACTGATACACACTGAATAACAGAGTGCCTGTGTGTTTGTGTGTGTGTGTGTGTGTGGTGTGTTGTGTGGTGTGTGTGTGTGTGTGTGTGTGTGTGTGTGTGTGTGTTTAGCATCGGTCAGCTGTCACACTGTGTTTGCATGAAGGAAACATGCCTTCAGGCAACAATCCCTGCTGTCACTCACACACACACACACACACACACACACACACACACACACACACACACACACACACACACACACTATCTTTGCGAGGAGATGTCAGACTTGGTTTTATTTAATTGATGTTATATTAATATATCATGTTTGATCTGTTGGAGGAGCTCTTGGCTTTACTGAATGCTTGATAATTAAAATGTAGTTCAGTCAGTATTGTAGTTTATAAATACAACTAGAGAATGCATTCCTGAAGAAATTGCTAGTGGGAATGCTTTATGCTGAAAAGCTGACGCTGAACTGCTATGCTGAAATGTAATGTGTAAGAAGAAAGTGAAGAATTTAGATTGAAATGATACATGAAACACTGGGGCTTGAATGTGTGATGAGAGAAGAAAAGAAAGTAAAAAGGCTTGGAAAAGCAGCAGAATATTTGAACTGCAAACTTTTGAACTAAGTTGATGGCGAATGATCTGTCGTCATGGCAATGGTATTTGATGACATCCCATAATACGCTTAGATTTGTTGATGGCTGCATCGTTACCAAACCTGTGAAGTTTTGGGCCATTTGGAGCATTTTCACTGAAGTTATGAGAAAACCGTGTTTCATGGCGAGCATTGTGTTGCCAAGGCAACTGCATTTGAAGAAATCTCAAAGCGGTCCCGTAGATGTCTTCACGGCTGGACTGTTAGCACACATGTGAAGTTTGAGCTTTTTCACCATTTTCATAGGAGTTATAGCAATATCGTGTTTTACGGCGAGGGATGCGTTGCCATGGCAACAGCTTTTTGAGGAAAACTCACTAATGGCACATAGAGATGTTGAGGGCTGGACCATTAACCATTATCTGAAGTCTGGTGCTGTTTTGACCATTTGCATAGGTATCACGACAACATCGTGTTTTATGGCGAGGGATGCGTTGCCATAGTAACACCACATTACGTAACATCAGATTTGACATAGAGCTGTTCAGGGCCACAATGTTAACCGTCATGTGATGTTTGGTGGCGTTCTGAGCATGGCAGTTGGAGTTATGACATCATCAGGTCATTTCTCCAACACACAGGTGTTTGTGTTTGAGGTGACGACGTTAGGAAACACCTGTGCTTGAGTCCAGAGATCAAAGGTTTCCATGGTGATGTGCAGTAATCAGTGAGAGGAGAGCCTTTGCATTGTTCTGAATGAGAGATAAAGCTCTTACATGGAACGTTTTGTTGAAGAACCGTAACAGATATCGGTGAAATTTCAAAGCGTGAAGCATGTCAGGACACTAAGGAGCGTCTGATGCTGCGTTCACACCAGACGCGATGCGATGTTTGAGTTTCCTGAGTGTTGTCTCTCTCTCAGTCCTCTCCAGCGGGAGTTGTAGTTCCTGAGTGTAGTCTCTCTCTCCAGCTGGGAGTTGTAGTTCCTGAGTGTAGTCTCTCTCTCCAGCAGGGAGTTGTAGTTCCTGAGTGTTGTCTCTCTCTCAGTCCTCTGGGAGTTGTAGTTCCTGAGTAGAGTCTCTCTCTCAGTCCTCTGGGAGTTGTAGTTCATGAGTGTAGTCTCTCTCTCAGTCCTCTCCAGCTGGGAGTTGTAGTTCCTGAGTGTAGTCTCTCTCTCAGTCCTCTCCAGCTGGGAGTTGTAGTTCCTGAGTGTAGTCTCTCTCTCCAGCTGGGAGTTGTAGTTCCTGAGTGTAGTCTCTCTCTCCAGCTGGGAGTTGTAGTTCCTGAGTGTAGTCTCTCTCTCCAGCTGGGAGTTGTAGTTCCTGAGTGTTGTCTCTCTCTCCAGCTGGGAGTTGTAGTTCCTGAGTGTTGTCTCTCTCTCAGTCCTCTGGGAGTTGTAGTTCCTGAGTGTAGTCTCTCTCTCCAGCTGGGAGTTGTAGTTCCTGAGTGTTGTCCTCTCTCCAGCTGGGAGTTGTAGTTCCTGAGTGTAGTCTCTCTCTCCAGCTGGGAGTTGTAGTTCCTGAGTGTAGTCTCTCTCTCAGTCCTCTGGGAGTTGTAGTTCCTGAGTGTAGTCTCTCTCTTAGTCCTCTGGGAGTTGTAGTTCCTGAGTGTTGTCTCTCTCTGTCCTCTCCAGCTGGGAGTTGTAGTTCCTGAGTGTAGTCTCTCTCTCCAGCTGGGAGTTGTAGTTCCTGAGTGTTGTCTCTCTCTCAGTCCTCTGGGAGTTGTAGTTCCTGAGTGTTGTCTCTCTCTCATCCTCTCCAGCTGGGAGTTGTAGTTCCTGAGTGTAGTCTCTCTCTCTCCAGCTGGGAGTTGTAGTTCCTGAGTGTTATCTCTCTCTCCAGCTGGGAGTTGTAGTTCCTGAGTGTTGTCTCTCTCTCAGTCCTCTGGGAGTTGTAGTTCCTGAGTAGAGTCTCTCTCTTAGTCCTCTGGGAGTTGTAGTTCCTGAGTGTAGTCTCTCTCTCAGTCCTCTGGGAGTTGTAGTTCATGAGTGTAGTCTCTCTCTCAGTCCTCTGGGAGTTGTAGTTCCTGAGTGTAGTCTCTCTCTCAGTCCTCTGGAGTTGTAGTTCCCGAGTGTAGTCTCTCTCTCAGTCCTCTCCAGCTGGGAGTTGTAGTTCCTGAGTGTAGTCTCTCTCTCAGTCCTCTGGGAGTTGTAGTTCCTGAGTGTAGTCTCTCTCTCTCAGTCCTCTGGGAGTTGTAGTTCCTGAGTGTAGTCTCTCTCTCAGTCCTCTCCAGCTGGGCGTTGTAGTTCCTGAGTGTAGTCTCACTCTCAGTCCTCTCCAGCTGGGAGTTGTAGTTCCTGAGTGTAGTCTCTCTCAGTCCTCTGGGAGTTGTAGTTCCTGAGTGTAGTCTCTCTCTCAGTCCTCTGGGAGTTGTAGTTCCTGAGTGTAGTCTCTCTCAGTCCTCTGGGAGTTGTAGTTCCTGAGTGTAGTCTCTCTCTCAGTCCTCTCCAGCTGGTTGGTGCAGAGGCGTTCTGACTACGCCCCCTCGCAGCCCCTCCCTCCGGACTTCCTGTCTCTGAACCGAGACGCCGTGCGCTCCGGCATCGTGACGTCCAAGGAGCTGAGCCAATACCGCGCTCAGATGGCGGGGCCTATAGCCAGAGCCACGCCCCCACACCACAGAGGGGCGGGACTTCACGGCGCCCGGCGGTGCCCGACATCACGTTCGGAGTCACGACCAGTGAGGAAACTCTCGTTAGTGGTTAACTGTTACTATAGTTACTACTAGTATTATGATGTTACTATAACATGAATGGTTATTATGGTTACTATAGTAACAGTTAATGGTTACTATAGTAACAGTGACTAACTGATCAGCAGGGCGTCAGACCCGTTCAGCGTCCTCCTCTCTCATCAGTACGGACGGCGCTGGCTGGACGAACAGATGAAGAACAGCAGGAATCAAACCAGCAACCAGCAGCAGAAGAGGGTGAGAAAACTCACCTCCTCACCTCCTCTCCTAACCTCCTCATCTCCTGTCCTCCTCCCTCTCCTCCTCCCCTCCTCTCCTTACCTCCTCACCTCCTCTCCTCACTCCCCTCCTAACCTTCTATTCTCCTACACCTGCAAACATGCACCTTAACGTTCCAATTTCCCTCCGCAACCACAAAGTTTAAGGTGTCTGTGTGTGTGTGTGTTTGTGTGTATGTGTGTGTGTGTGTGTGTGTGTGTGCGTGTGTGTGTGTGGTGTGTGTGTGTGTGTGTGTGTGTGTGTGTGTGTGTGTGTGTGTGTCTGTGTGTGTGTGTTTGTTTGTATAGTTTAATGCAGGGTGTATCCCAGACAGGAGGAGCAGAGAGCTGACCGTCTCTCCCCTTCGACACACACTGCCCCCCCTCACACAGGTAAGAGTACTCTCTCTCTCTCTCTCTCTCTCAGGTGTAACCTCTCTCTCTTTCTTTTCTCTCTCTCTCTCTCTCTCTCTCTTTTCTCTCTCTCTCTCTCTCTCTCTCTCTCTTCTCTCTCTCTCTCTCTCTCTCTCTCTCTCCTCTCTCTCTCTCTCTCTCTCTTCTCTCAGGTGTAACCTCTCTCTCTTTCTCTCTCTCTCTCAGGTGGCTAACCTCTCTCTCTTTCTCTCTCTCTCTCAGTGGCTCCGGCTCTCAACACTTCAGGGACCCAGAGGCTCTCTCAGCGGGCCCTCAGGAGTCTTCAGGCCCGGAGAGGCGTTCAGGGTCCACTCTGACGAGGAGTAATCATGTTCAACACCAATAAAAAGGCTCCGTAAATCTGAGTGTCGTTCTTCCTCTGGACGCTGCAGTCCCTCAAAGTCAAAGTCAACTTTATTGTCAATCTTTCAGTTTGTGTGTACAGAGAGATCGAAATACCGTTTCCCACAATCCAGAATACAAAATACAACAGTGTGTGAGTGTCTGTCTGTGTGTGTGTGTGTGTGTGTGTGTGTGTGTGTGTGTGTGTGTGTGGGTGTGTGTGTGTGCGTGCGTGCGTGCGTGTGTGTGTGTGCGTGCGCGTGCGCGTGTGTGTGTTAAAGTCACCTGCTGCAGTACCTGCTCCTGGCCAGCAGGGCGAGGTTGATCTGGAAGTCAGTGGTGTCTGAATGTGTTTCTGGTTTAGTTGGGTGGGTAGAAGGGGGTATCATGCACCCCCTGAAATATACTTCTAATCAGCTTTTCTAGATTGGAAAATTGTGTAGAAAACGATTAGCTATGTTAAAAAGTTGGAAAATTGTCCCACGTATATTCTTTTCCCAAATTAGTGTTATTTACCCTAAAAATTGAGTTTCACTCTTTTTACACCTTTCACTATATCTCAGCCATTATTGCAGATAACTGAACAAACAAGGGGTCCAGATCCATGTTGTGAGGGTCAAGGAACACAATAAAACTATTCTTAAAGTGATCACATGTGTGTGTGGCATGCTATAGGCTAATTAGTGCCGCCATTACAAGAAAATTGCATTTTAGTCTTGTACCAAGAAGGATGTATTTTGCACCGACACAGAAATATACTTATCAGTGTTTCCTAAATGGAAAAAGTATGTAGAAAATGATGAGCTATGTTTGAGCTGGAGGAGAAATTAAGACTCGAAATTATAATTCTTAAGAATCAGCAAAGAATCACTGAAGAAGACAATGTGTCATATTCTCTAATCATATTTTTATACTTGTTTTTTATCTCAATTTCATGTTAGTTCTCCAAATGTTGTTATTTAATGTTCTTGTGTGTGTTTTTTGAATAAAATATAAAACGGCCTGATGAGAACATGTGGTCACAATGGGAGCTTATTGAAATGCAATTGCAAAAAAACAGCATTACAAATATTCAGGGCTATAGGTTGTTTATTATGTGATTGCGGGTAAGTCGTCCACCGATGTCTTCACGGATGCCAGGAGGATTTCGCTGCTTCTTCTTGTGTTGGAAGGTGAATATAATTCCTAAGGCGGCGCTGAGAGCAAGGAAACGTTTCTAATAGCCCGACATGCAGTTGTGCGATGAACATTAATCATGTCTCCCACAGTATTTTGAAAGGCCCCGTTCGCGTAATATCTGAGCGCAATCAGGTTGGGGAGAGCGCAGCGTTTCTGTCTGATCCGTGCTGGAGTTGAGGGGAGATCTCCTCGATTAAATCAAAAAGGGCTTGTCTGCCGAAAGAAACCTCTCTATCAGCTCACTGAATAGATGTCCAGTGGGTTTGAAACCTCTCTATCAGCTCACTGAATAGATGTCCAGTGGGTTTGAAACCTCTCTATCAGCTCACTGAATAGATGTCCAGTGGGTTTGAAACCTCTCTATCTGCTCACTGAATAGATGTCCAGCGGGTTTGAAACCTCTCTATCAGCTCACTGAATAGATGTCCAGTGGGTTTGAAACCTCTCTATCTGCTCACTGAATAGATGTCCAGTGGGTTTGAAACTTCTCTATCTGCTCACTGAATAGATGTCCAGTGGGTTTGAAACTTCTCTATCTGCTCACTGAATAGATGTCCAGTGGATTTGAAACCTCTCTATCTGCTCACTGAATAGATGTCCAGTGGGTTTGAAACCTCTCTATCTGCTCACTGAATAGATGTGGGTTTGAAACCTCTCTATCTGCTCACTGAATAGATGTCCAGTGGGTTTGAAACCTCTCTATCTGCTCACTGAATAGATGTCCAGTGGGTTTGAAACCTCTCTATCTGCTCACTGAATAGATGTCCAGTGGGTTTGAAACCTCTCTATCTGCTCACTGAATAGATGTGGGTTTGAAACCTCTCTATCTGCTCACTGAATAGATGTGGGTTTGAAACCTCTCTATCTGCTCACTGAATAGATGTCCAGTGGGTTTGAAACCTCTCTATCTGCTCACTGAATAGATGTGGGTTTGAAACCTCTCTATCTGCTCACTGAATAGATGTCCAGCGGGTTTGAAACCTCTCTATCTGCTCACTGAATAGATGTCCAGTGGGTTTGAAACCTCTCTATCTGCTCACTGAATAGATGTCCAGTGGGTTTGAAACCTCTCTATCTGCTCACTGAATAGATGTGGGTTTGAAACCTCTCTATCTGCTCACTGAATAGATGTGGGTTTGAAACCTCTCTATCTGCTCACTGAATAGATGTGGGTTTGAAACCTCTCTATCAGCTCACTGAATAGATGTGGGTTTGAAACCTCTCTATCTGCTCACTGAATAGATGTGGGTTTGAAACCTCTCTATCAGCTCACTGAATAGATGTCCAGTGGTTTGAAACCTCTCTATCTGCTCACTGAATAGATGTCCAGTGGGTTTGAAACCTCTCTATCTGCTCACTGAATAGATGTGGGTTTGAAACCTCTCTATCAGCTCACTGAATAGATGTCCATGGGTTTGAAACCTCTCTATCAGCTCACTGAATAGATGTCCAGTGGGTTTGAAACCTCTCTATCAGCTCACTGAATAGATGTCCAGTGGGTTTGAAACCTCTCTATCTGCTCACTGAATAGATGTCCAGTGGGTTTGAAACCTCTCTATCTGCTCACTGAATAGATGTCCAGTGGGTTTGAAACCTCTCTATCAGCTCACTGAATAGATGTCCAGTGGGTTTGAAACCTCTCTATCAGCTCACTGAATAGATGTCCAGTGGGTTTGAAACCTCTCTATCAGCTCACTGAATAGATGTCCAGCGGGTTTGAAACCTCTCTATCTGCTCACTGAATAGATGGGGTTTGAAACCTCTCTATCTGCTCACTGAATAGATGTCCAGTGGGTTTGTTCGATCGCGGACGACTCTTTCTCGTCTTAATGCCCTTTCGTTGTTAAACATGTAAACAAGACGCACTGCCATCGTTAACGTTACTATGGATACTAGTCTGTCTTTCAGATTTACGCCTGCTCCACACTAGGCGTAAAAGTGACACCCTTCAACGCATACAGGGATTCAGTCTAAGTGGTGCACTAGTCATAACTTTAGTTTGGTCTTAACCTTCGGTTCTACGTCGGACGTAGAGTTACGCCCAGCTTACGCCCAGCTGCTGCACTCCACTCCAGGAGATCAACCAGGGAGGTTGGCAGGACAGGACCACACCGGTCTCAACACTCCATCAGTCCTCATCCATCCCTGCTCCTCATCATAGGGGTTTGGTTTTTCTAAAATGGATTCATCAGCTCGCTTACAGGGATGGTTCAAACGTTGGACGTGCGGCTTCAGAGAATCATAGCATGGAGGAAGGCGAGCCAGGTCAACCTTAGACCCCCACCATTTTGCGCAGCAACTTGGCACGGACAGCGTCCACTGAAGACTCACGACTCTCTCCATATATCAGACAGGTGAATTGCTCCAACTGCTTCAGCACCTCAGGCTTGACATTCCAGTTGTCACCGAGTTGACTGAACGCCTGTGAAACTTGAGGTTCTTCACCAGCTTTTTCAAGGGCCCCACCTTCCCCTTCCCTTTGAAGGCACTGGTGCAGTCTTCTCCGCTGAACACATGGAATCCGAGAAGTGTGGCACAGTAGTCTTCTCCCAGGGATTCTGCGAGCCCAGAGAGGTTGAGAAGTTGTCTATGTTTCCCTGACCCCGTATCCAGGTATATAGTCAGCTTGATGGCATGAGCGTGGTAAAGAAGAATCACAAAGATATCTGTGTCAGGTGTTCTGACTACAGCATTATTGTACCCAAGGGCAGCAGCATGATGAAGGTAGAGTACCACCCTGTATCAGTCTCTTCCTGGTTGCTGTAGATTGTGGGGAGCTCACGTACCTCAACCTGATGCACTTTGATCAACAATGACAGAGACTAGAAACAAATCACAGATAATCACTTACGGTATAATTTAACCATCAGTCACTTGTAATTTGGGCTTTCAATTGACCTTGCCATTTGAGGAGAGAAGTTGATGGGCTCTCCCTTCCACGATCAGCACTGCCATTTCTGTTCTCTCCATCCTTGAAGCTGCCTGTTGATCACTCCATGGCAGAGTTGCTTTTGGTTGTCATCATTTGTGAGGAACATCTTGAAGTCATATGGCTTCCTGGTTGCTGGTCCAGTGTTGTGTTCAAAATTCCAGCAAAGACACACAACTTCTAAGTTTAACTATTTATTATAAGAGAGCAAAAGATATATATCACTTGGCCAAGGACTCCGTCACGTCATAGAAATCACAGACAGCAAAGCTGTAATCTGTAACCACTATTTCCGGAAAGAGCCCCGACCCTCGTGCGACAATACATTTTTATTACACAGGGCGTTGCCCGTACATTTATGATTGGTCAAGACTAGCTGAAGAGATACCGCGGTTTAGACTTGGTTCTCTTTGGTAGGTGCGCCTACTTTGAAAAAGGTCTCTTGGCAACACGATCCTCCAATCAGCATTCGGCCGGCCTGTGGAAGTCCCTCCCTACTCTGGCACCATCATACGTAATTTGTTTTTGCTGAAGCTTTCTGCAGATATAGTGGAATCTTGATAAGGCTGCTTCCTAGCTGTGTGTGGGAGTGGAGCTCCCATACAACTCAAGGCCGGAGCGATGTCCTGTTTATGAATAACTCTTTGTATTCTGCCAGTGTCTGCACCTGACCTTGCTACTCTGTATTGCAGACTAAAACTTTCTTATGAGACTTTTCCCTTTGTTTTCCTCTCCAATCCATCAAACCTTGGGATTGGTGATCTTGTCTATTTATTTGATAGTCATAGTAATCTCATGAGCACAATAAGCATATCATGTAATAATAAGAATCCCTCTTGTAATGTTATATAAAAATAGACTCCACACCAGCCAAAATGATCTTCTCTGAACTGCCACGTCTCAACCTCTCCTGCGCTTTGATAGATCCTGGATGGTAACTGTCAGTCGAGAACAAAAAGTGCTTTTTGGCCACCATCTGATCAAGCACTTGTAGGCATATCTCCCCACAGGTTGGGGGAAGGTTGGTGAGGACATGGAGCAGAGCCATGCCATCCTGGATGAACAGGGCATCCTTAGGGTATGGCAGATCCTTTGGGGTGGTGTCCTCCAGAATGTAGTGCAGAAGAGCCGCTTTATTAAGGTAGGGACACACCAAGCTGACACCAAAGAACTCACACAGACGGACCCGATGGTGTCCCAAGGCTAGGTGGCACGGGCATTAGGGGATATTTCACGAGTTCCTCCAAGTCCAATGGCTCCTCTGCACGTTGTGACTTGACAAGGTGCAGGAAAGCAAGATTGCTTTGCTCCTGATACTGGATGACCTGGAATGATATTGATAGTGTATCATTACAAAATATTGGGTCATTAAAATACTTAATTTCAATAATACAGTAGACCTCAGGTATTGGAACATCTCATTACCTTTCCCTGTGAGGATGTGAGGGTGACCTTTTTGTTACAAGCTTCCATGGTCTTGAGCTTCTTCTTTTTGATTGGGTCAAAGAAGCTACCTGGCTCTCTGCTCTGTAGCCGTTTGATGAGCTCAGCTTTAGCAGCCTTGCCCACAGTTTCTGCTTGTAGCACGTCCATCTCGACCTCCATGAGGACAGGAGCACCAGAAGCCAGGGAGTAGAGCCTGTCCTTGTCTGAGATGGTGAAGGGGTTCGTAAAGTTCCTAATTGTCTCGATGGTTCGCTGAATGGCCTCCTCACCCTTTTTGCCCTCTGCCTTCTCCAGCTCCCGATGTTTCCCCGCCCATGGGCAGTCTGGGTCTTTGATGAGGTCCACCATCTCAAGGGTCTTTTGATAAAACTGTGCCCGTGTGGAGGTTGTTCGACACCACCTCTGGTATGCCCCAAACTGGCTGTATAGTCCAGTGAAGCCACCTTAAAAGTATGAAACAAATATGTGATCTGCTGCTTCCACACAATAATTACATGCATTTTAATTCAGAAATCATCAAATGAAATGTGGTTTTGTGAGAGCAGTATACACTTGTATTATATAATATAATCATCTTGATACAATGTCTGTATATCTTTTCATGTACATACACAATGTCTGGGTGACTGGGTGAGCATCGAAATGTATGGTCTTGTCGACTGCACTAAGTGCCCCCGGTATCATTGAGCGGCCACCGCAATTGCACCCTTAGAAAGCAGGTCTTTGGCCCCTGGGTGTGTGTTCTCCAGGTTTGTCAGATAGACCTTCAGCCAAGTCAGATATCTGCAGATAAGGGAGGCACAGATTACACATAGAAACATTTATTTTCAAAGCTTGTCTCATAATGCCAGTTCGGTAAATTGGCATGTAAATAGCACAAACCTTGAGTAGTCGTGTCCATCAAATGCAAAGAAGATATTTGCCATCTCTCCATTGCATTTGTGAAACAACTGGATGTTGTTGGTCTTAACGGAGTGGAGGAGCATGGAGACAAGATGACAGTGGGTAATAAACGACATCCATAAGGCAGCTGTCTTTCCCAGGTGCGCGCCTTCTCCTCATAGGCGTGATTCTTCTCGATGAGGAGTTGAGGGTCTTTGAGGGCTTCATCGAGGTGCTCTCTGGGTCATGTTGTGAAGCGCAGCAGGGTCAGTGATAAGGACGCTTTCCTCCACAATTAACCGCTCCATCAATAGCCTCTCCATTGACTCACACACAGTTTTGAGGCAAAAGAGGGACTTTGCGTATACCTTTCCACTTAAAACACCTTTGAGGGATCCACTTGTGGAGTTGTGCCTCAAACAGAATCTCTGCATATCCAGAACCACACATTTTGCGGCGTGTGAGCATCCCAATATAGTTCATGGATGTGTGAAAGGGTCCAATCATAACCACATGACGGACAAATGTATCTGGCCAACGCCAGATGATGGGTAGGGCTTAAAAATATACGTGGGACAATTTGCCAACTTTTTAACATAGCTAATCGTTTTCTACACAATTTTTCCAATCTAGAAAAGCTGATTAAAAGTATATTTCAGGGGGTGCATGATACCCCCTTCTACCCACTAGACTAGTTGTTCTCCTGAGGGTCTGCAACACGAGCTGAAGAGATGTCATTCTACCACATAGAATAAGTCAGTAAATACCAGAGTCTGAGCTGCAGGGTTATTTCTGTGAGACATCCACGTTTCTCAAATCTTAACATTTGTTCCACATTTGATCGTCTCTCTCAGTTTTACTCGGTGTGTTTGATCCGGTCTCACGCTGACAGGAAACCAAGTGTTCATCATCAGAAGATCCAAGAATGATTTACAGCTATTTGTCCCAAAAGAGAGGCGGTCCCCACAATGACTGATTACACACACACACACACACAGACACACACAAACACACGCACACGCACGCACGCACGCACGCACACACACACACACACACACACACACACACTCACTGAGAGGAGGAGCAGATTAATTACCCTTCATATCTTCTTTGTGTGTGTCGCGCTGCTGATCTTGAGTTTAGACTTTTTTATTTTTAAAATCTGATCCTTGTTATTATTTTAAAAACTTTAAAAGTGCATCTGAAGAGAGGAAGAGAGGAAGAGGAGAGAGGAGAGAGGAGAGAGGAAGAGGAGAGAGGAGAGGAGAGAGGAGACATTACATCTGGTATTTAAAGTTGTATCTTCAGAGTCCCGGAGCCCCTGCCGGTCCTCAGGCGAGTCTCCGCGGGACATGGAGCTTCCTGCGTTCTGCCGCGGCTGCTCGGAGCCTCGCCCCCCGCTCAGAGAGCCTGCTCCCCGGCTGCAGTCCGCGCCGAGGCCCGGTCCCTCCTTCCTGATCCGGGACATCTTAGCGGACTGTCGGCCGCTCTGTGACCCGGTCCTGGTGCTCTGTGACCCGGTCCCGGTGCTCTGTGACCCGGTCTCGGTGCTCTGTGACCCGGTCCCGGTGCTCTGTGACCCGGTCCCGGTGCTCTGTGACCCGGTCCCGGTGCTCTCTGACCCGGGAGGATTTCGGGATAGAAGTCTCGGCTGCTCCTCTCCTGACAGCGAATTTAGAGGTAAATAAAAAATAATAAATGCTTTAATCAGAGGCAATGTCATTGTTTTTATTATAAATAGTCCAGTGTTTTCATCTGGAACAAGTTCATTATTATTCTTACCATTTTAAATGATGTTTTAAGGTAGGCCTAATATGAAGCTTTTATAATTATTAGTGCATGAATTAAAAGATGATTTCAGTTTGATGCTCGGACTGTTCATCACAACCTCATATTATAAGTTAACATATTATTAATATTAAAAACAAAAGAGCTTTTTTATTTATTTAATTAATCAAATTTTATTAGTTTTGAATTAAATTAAAATTAATTAATAATAAGCTTATTAAACAATAAATGATGAAGATTCAGAAGCTGTTTCACGTCTGATGGTTAATGAGGAGCTGGTCATTAATCATTAATAAGAAAGTGTGTTTTGAGCTTCTTGCAGCGTTTTGGTTTGTGCAGTCTCTGACAGGGTGACCAACAGTCTGTGAGCAGATAGTCTCTGACAGGGTGACCAACAGTCTGTGAGCAGGTCTCTGACAGGGTGACCACCAGTCTGTGAGCAGATAGTCTCTGACAGGGTGACCAACAGTCTGTGAGCAGATAGTCTCAGACAGGGTGACCAACAGTCTGTGAGCAGATAGTCTCTGACAGGGTGACCACCAGTCTGTGAGCAGATAGTCTCTGACAGGGTGACCAACAGTCTGTGAGCAGATAGTCTCTGACAGGGTGACCACCAGTCTGTGAGCAGATAGTCTCTGACAGGGTGACCACCAGTCTGTGAGCAGATAGTCTCTGACAGGGTGACCAACAGTCTGTGAGCAGATAGTCTCTGACAGGGTGACCAACAGTCTGTGAGCAGATAGTCTCTGACAGGGTGACCAACAGTCTGTGATAGTCTCTGACAGGGTGACCACCAGTCTGTGAGCAGATAGTCTCTGACAGGGTGACCAACAGTCTGTGAGCAGATAGTCTCTGACAGGGTGACCACCAGTCTGTGAGCAGATAGTCTCTGACAGGGTGACCAACAGTCTGTGAGCAGATAGTCTCTGACAGGGTGACCAACAGTCTGTGAGCAGATAGTCTCTGACAGGGTGACCACCAGTCTGTGAGCAGATTGCTAACAGGTGGAGCAGTTAGATTTTAAAGCAGTTGACAGACACTTGTACCAGGTAGTGTTGCTGTACTGCAGAACAGACACAATCACAGAGGTAAAGAACAACAGGAGAATTGTTTTGTCCTTTATATATAACCCCCCCCCTCTTCTCCCAGAGAGTGGGGCGCAGCGGCTGAAGAAAGGGCGTAAGGCGCGCACGGCGTTCAGCGAGCAGCAGCTGCTCCGCCTGGAGAGGAGCTTCCAGAGCCAGAGGTACCTGAGCGTTCAGGACCGCATGAGGCTGGCTGCTGAGCTGCAGCTGAGAGACACGCAGGTGAAGACCTGGTACCAGAACCGCAGGTAACACACACACACACACACACACACACACACACACACACACACACACACACACACACACACACTCAGGTGAAGACCTGGTACCAGAACCGCAGGTAACACACACACACACACACACACACACTCAGGTGAAGACCTGGTACCAGAACCGCAGGTAACACACACACACACACAGACACACACACACACACACACACACACACACACAGTAACATACCTGACAGGGTTAAATGTTTTAATAACATTCTTATTGAATTAAAAAAAATGTTTTTTCTCCACCTATTTTTGAATTTTTCCATAAAAAATTTAGCAAATATGTTTTTCTGTTTAGCACAAGAAAGCCATTTGTTTGAATACAATAACTTTACACATCATGATGATGATGATGATGATGATGATGATGATGATGATGATGATGATGATGATGATGACGATGCTCTGTCAGCAGAATCAGCTGTGTAGTAATGATAATAATCTCCTCACAGGACGAAGTGGAAGCGTCAGTCCGTTGGGATGGAGCTGATGTTCCTGCCCCCCCACTTCCTGTTTCCTCTCCGCCCCCCCACCCTGGACATGTACCTGTACCGAGGCCACGCCCCCTCTACCACCAAGCCCCACCCCTAATGAACTAAACTTCTGATTATTAACCAAATAAAACCAGGAGGACTTTCTGATTCGCCTCTGGGAAACTGACGCTCCGATTCCCATCAAACCTGGGGAGGAGGAACATCTGGACCGGTACTAAATCTGGAGCGGATCTAAATCTGGAGCGGATCCAAATCTGGAGCAGAGCGGATCTAAATCTGGACCGGATCTAAATCTGGAGCGGATCTAAATCTGGACCGGATCTAAATCTGGAGCGGATCTAATCTGGAGCGGATCTAAATCTGGAGCGGATCTAAATCTGGAGCGGATCTAAATCTGGACCGGATCTAAATCTGGAGCGGATCTAAATCTGGACCGGATCTAAATCTGGAGCGGATCTAAATCTGGACCGGATCTAAATCTGGAGCGGATCTAAATCTGGAGCGGATCTAAATCTGGAGCGGATCTAAATCTGGACCGGATCTAAATCTGGAGCGGATCTAAATCTGGACCGGATCTAAATCTGGAGCGGATCTAAATCTGGACCGGATCTAAATCTGGAGCGGATCAGGAGCGATCTCTATCCGTCGTTTGCGACATTTGTGCCGTGGTGTGGGAATAATTGGAGAAAGAGTTCCCGGTTTTAAACACAGCAAACAGGTCTTCTTTATAGAGGGCATTTTCACATGAAGCACCTGAACGCACCATCTGTGTGTCTGCAGGTGTGGGGGTTACCTGTCGGGGTCAGAGGACCTGGGACCTGACAGGTATCAGGTGTGCAGGGGAACAGGACGTCTGAGGAGAATCGGTCTTCACCCTTGTGTGGTGTTGGGGTCTCCCCCGACACCACGGGTTGGGGTCTCCCCGACCCGTTTCAACTTTAAATGATATCATAACTACGCTCTAGTTTTTTGTATGGGACGAGGCTTCATGATATCCTCCACAACAGCTTCATAAACACTACAAAACTCATTTTGACCATTTTAGCCAAGTCTGAAGGTCTCTAAAAAAAAAGTGTATCATTTGGTGTTGGGGTCTGGGGAGACGCAGCAGAATTGTCGTGGGTGACTCGGGGTCAAATTTGGCCCAATCAAGATTCATCTTTGCCTTTAGACAAATCATGAACACCATGAACGGTGGCGGCTTTCGAACAAAACACGAGGGTTAAATGTTCAAAATACCTTCATGTTTTCACTCTGTTTTGATTTGATGCCTTTGAAACAGCTGATGTTTGTGGACTTCCTGTTGGTGTCGAAGGGACAAAACAATGGCTGCTTCTCAATGTCGAGGAAGGATCCTTCAGAGCCACTATTTCAAGGATGCTACGTCATCGAGTCCCGCCGAAGGACTGTTCCAATGTCCAGCATACTTGGAATTCTACCGAGGCCGGCGTCCTTCGTCGCGAGAAACCGTAACCAGTGGCACACTAGAATAAGTGTGCAAAAATATTTAAATTGTATTTTCGGATCCTGAACGAGACCGCCGGCAGAGCGCGCTCCCCCGGCAGAGCGCGTCTCCCCGGCAGAGCGCGTCTCCCCCGGCAGAGCGCGTCTCCCCCGGCAGAGCGCGTCTCCCCCGGCAGAGCGCGTCTCCCCCGGCAGAGCGCGTCTCCCCCTGCAGAGCGCGTCTCCCCCTGCAGAGCGCGTCTCCCCTGCAGAGCGCGTCTCCCCCGCAGAGCGCGTCTCCCCCTGCAGAGCGCGTCCCCCTGCAGAGCGCGTCTCCCCCGGCAGAGCGCGTCTCCCCCTGCAGAGCGCGTCTCCCCCTGCAGAGCGCGTCTCCCCCTGCAGAGCGCGTCCCCCTGCAGAAGGAAGCCATGCACGCAACGCAGCGCAGAAGGATAACTTAGGCCCCGCTCTCTTTAACTCCAGTCGACTTTCTGCTGCTTTCCTCCATGGTGAAACGATCAGGGTGTAGCGCACTTCACACATTGCATTACCCATGAAAGCCCAGTGGCGATCTGCTCATCTGTCATCGAAAATAATATGCTACACAGGGGCGGACTGGCCAACTGTGTTCTGGAGAATCACAGTACGTCCAGTCGTCAGCGAACCGAGCCGGTCGCCAGTGGGCCGTTGACGACCGGCGCCGCCCTTTATTTAAATGTGTTTAAACGGCATCATGTAAAGGCCGCTACACACCAAGCTGACACCAAAGAACACGTCACGACGGACACGACTGTTGTGTCGCCTCACGTCTCTGCGTCTTGGCCAACAGTCGCACTGGAACACACCGCAGACTTCAGCCGACGGCCAAGTAGCACGTACGAACTGCGCATGCTTGAGTGGCAATAACTCTCCTTACCAGCAGGCGGCGGTAGTGTGTATTCGTCATTCCAAAGAGGCAACCAGAAGACAGACTGCGTGATATATACAAACAACCAATAGCTCCATGCTACAGCTCGAGCCAAGCAGCACAGGGATGAACTATCTATGCCAATATGTTAACAGTATCGGTGCAGTGTCTTTTCAGTGGGGCAAGAAATAGCAAATATGTGTGCCTATCCTGCTATTTGTGTTTATTCTTTTAATCACACAGCGTTAAGATGAAATAAGTATGTCAGTTGCAGCCGTAGCATTATTATTGGTTTAACTACTAACAGTATATTTTTAAAACATTTTAAAATGACCATCTTGAACAGCTACAACATAAAAATACTTCTAGGCAGATTGTGGACAGTAACAAAGTACATTTACTCAGTACTGCACTGCTCCACTCCCATTCAGGCAAATAGTGTTTCGCTAAGCTGAGCAGCCAATCAGAGTGATTTCTGTTACCGACAGCCTCCGCAGGCCAAGGTGTCGGCACGGCCGAAAAGACACGACGGTGCGGGACACACCAATCTGAGTAGGGCGACAGGACGCTCATCGACGGCCAGACATCTATCGACGGCCAGAATCGGCTTGGTGTGTCCGGGCCTTTAGTTGCGCTGACAGGCGACAGAGGTCCACAGCTTCCCCGCAGCGAGGCTCCCCCCGCCCTCCAGTTGACAGTTCACGAGCGCCAATGGTGGGGTCTGTAACCACTGCCAGTCTGAATGGTGGGGTCTGTAACCACTGCCAGTCTGAATGGTGGGGTCTGTAACCACTGCCAGTCTGAATGGTGGGGTCTCTAACCACTGCCAGTCTGAATGGTGGGGTCTCTAACCACTGCCAGTCTGAAAGGTGGGGTCTCTAACCACTGCCAGTCTGAAAGGTGGGGTCTCTAACCACTGCCAGTCTGAAAGGTGGGGTCTCTAACCACTGCCAGTCTGAATGGTGGGGTCTCTAACCACTGCCAGTCTGAAAGGTGGGGTCTCTAACCACTGCCAGTCTGAATGGTGGGGTCTGTAACCACTGCCAGTCTGAAGTGGGGTCTGTAACCACTGCCAGTCTGAATGGTGGGGTCTGTAACCACTGCCAGTCTGAATGGTGGGGTCTGTAACCACTGCCAGTCTGAATGGTGGGGTCTGTAACCACTGCCAGTCTGCAAGGTGGGGTCTCTAACCACTGCCAGTCTGAAAGGTGGGGTCTCTAACCACTGCCAGTCTGAAAGGTGGGGTCTCTAACCACTGCCAGTCTGAAAGGTGGGGTCTCTAACCACTGCCAGTCTGAAAGGTGGGGTCTCTAACCACTGCCAGTCTGAAAGGTGGGGTCTCTAACCACTGCCAGTCTGAAAGGTGGGGTCTCTAACCACTGCCAGTCTGAATGGTGGGGTCTCTAACCACTGCCAGTCTGAAAGGTGGGGTCTCTAACCACTGCAAGTAGTTTATTTCTGGGAAAGGCGGCAAACATCCAACCTCTCAAAACATTTGCTCCTGTCACATAAAATCAGAGTACAGGAACGTACAGTCTCCAAGCCCGTGTTGTCAAACGTGTTTTTCATTGTTTGTTCAGTAAAAGGTTGAAGTCCCACAATCAATGTAATATTCATTTGACATGTTAACGACATCATAAAGCGCTTCAATTGTTCCCTTATGCAACATGAAAGTATCACGATATGTATCCCTACGTCGGCACACTAATCAGATAAAAGATTTTAAATGGCACTTCATATCAAAAAGGTTGCCGACCCCTTAGAGCGTGTTGCACCTCAATAAATAATTGAAATGAACCTTGTTTTGACTTTGCCTCTCTTGTTGATATGTGTGGTTTATGCTACGATGTGCACCAATATGTGACATCAAGTATGATATGAATACACATTTGATTATTGATCGGTGATTTTATGATTTCCTTATGGCTGCTTATCCTCCAGGACTTTCTCAAGGCTGCAAACAGAAGGAGAACGTGTTAGTTTAGTCATTCTGTCCTGGAGAGATGATCATTTTACAAAATACAGGTACTCAAGGTTTAATGCTTGGGGGTGTGGCTTAATGACTGGGGGCGTGGCTTAATAATAGGTCTCCAAAAAGTAAAACACAATCCCGCAGAAATAAGAGCGACAGAAACAATTTATATCAAAGATTTTATTAGTTCAGTCATCAAGTCATTCTGCTTCTGAACTCCACCAGCCTCCTCCTCCTCCTCCTCTCCGGTCTTCTTCTTGTTCCTCCTCCTCCTCCCCTCCAGTCTTCTTCTTGTTCCTCCTCTTCCTCTTCACTCCTCTTCCTCCCCTCCAGTCTTCTTCTTGTTCCTCCTCTTCCTCTCTTTGCCTCCCTCCCTCCCATCAGAGAACTCAGATCTCAGCAGACTCTCCTCTCTGTTGGCAGAGCTGAACACAACGACACATTCAGTACATTTAAAGGTTAATACACTTTACATTTAAATACATTAAACCCTAACTCTGCATGAGAAACATTTAGATCTTATAATAATATATCAAACATTAATTAATACTTTAACAGCAGCTAAGGCTCATGGGAATTGTAGTGTTTGGAGACAAAGCAACAGATAAGGTGTAAACAAAACACACTGTTCACACAGTAGTCAGAAGAGACATGATTACAGGTGTGTGGGTGTGTGTGTGTGTGTGTGGTGTGTGTGTGTGTGTGAGGTCAGACTGTGTCCAGGCAAGCCCGCTGTGAGGAGCAGCTGTGAACAACACACACCTGTATATAAGAGTGTGTGTGCTGTCTGTCAGCTCAGCAGGGGGTGTGTGTTAATGAGCGAACACACACACATACACACACACACACACACACCACACACACACACACACACACACACACACACACACACACACACACACACACACACACACACACACACACACACACACACACACACACACACACACACACACACACACACACACACACACACACACACACACACACACACACACACACACACACACACACACACACACCACACACACACACAACACACACACACACACAACACACACACACACACACACACACCCTTCCCTGCGCCCCCCCCTCTCTTCTGGTTGTTCTTCTGGTTGCCCTTCTTCTTGCTCTTCGCCCCCGGGGGCGCTGAGGCCCTGCGGAGCGTCTCTCAGGCCGAAGCTCTTGGCGGTGTGTCCCAGGTGGAGGTGCTTGATGTGGAAGATGTGTTTGAGCGGAGCGGGGAAGGTGGTGTAGGAGCGCAGGAAGGACTGCAGCGCTGCAGAGGACAGGAGGGACACGTTAGGACAACTCTGAAACACATCTGAGGTCCAGCATCTCTGAGGAAAGGGACTCAAATGTGCTTAATAAATACCTAAACCTCGGGCCAGCATAACCTACTTTCCACTTGCCCGCTCGGGCCACTCAAAATATTGCTTTAAAAAAAAAAATGTTGTCCTGTGGTAGGCCTATAGGTATTTTGACTAGCAATTGTGCTAAATTGTTTAGTTTCTTCTAACACTACAACATAGCGTTTCTTGAGGCGGTAGTCGTTGTTGGATGAAAAGCAAACAGCTGTTTGCTGCGGAGCGCAGCGCGAGCAGTCTCCCGTGAGCGGGAGCGCAGCGCGAGCAGTCTCCCGTGAGCAGGAGCGCAGCGCGAGCAGTCTCCCGTGAGCAGGAGGCAGCGCGAGCAGTCTCCCGTGAGCAGGAGCGCAGCGCGAGCAGTCTCCCGTGAGCGCGAGCAGTCTCCGTGAGCGCGAGCAGTCTCCCGTGAGCGCGAGCGCGCTCCTTTACTACAGACTTTAGCGCCACCTAACCATTCGCCAAAATGTTTTTAATACCAGCGGTAACCGGCCAAGAGCCGGGCAAAAAACTATCTTCAAATAAAGGAAAGTCACCGGAGGAGTTAAAGGAGAGTGACAGAAGAGAAGAAGAGGGAGAGGAAGTTTCAGCCACGCTGGCTTGATCGATGGAGTTGGCTTCAATATGATGATATAAACAAGGTCTTTAGTCGGCTCTGTACATCAATGCCGACCTATGCCGACACGTAACTGAAGAGTAGAACATATATAAAGGTATATTGGCTTCAGGGAAATGTCCCAGCAGTTTAGGAGAATGAAGGTTATAATCTAATCTATTACAGAGCCATTACATGTCTAACTCCTGATGACAGGAAGGCAGAAAGCGCATTATACAAATAATAACACTCATAATAATGATAATAGCAGACATTTTTTAACAATGACCACAATATAATTATATTAATAAACCAAATATGAACAATTGAGGAAAATGAGGAAGAGCTGATGATTCAAATGTTGTAGTTCAAGTAGTAATGTAGCCGGTGGTTACGGCGGTGGGGCCGGTGGTTACGGCGCGGGGCCGATGGTTACGGCGGCGGGGCCGGTGGTTACGGCGGCGGGGCCGATGGTTACGGCGGCGGGGCCGATGGTTACGGCGGTGGGGCCGGCGGTTACGGCGGGGGGCCTGCGGTTACGGCGGGGGGCCGGTGGTTACGGCGGCGGGGCCGATGGTTACGGCGGTGGGGCCGGTGGTTACGGGCGGGGCCTGCGGTTACGGCGGTGGGGCCGGTGGTTACAACGGGGGGCCGGTGGTTACAGGGGTGGGGCCGGTGGTTACAGGGGTGGGGCCGGTGGTTACAACGGTGGGGCCGGTGGTTACAGCGGTGGGGCCGGTGGTTACAGCGGTGGGGCCGGTGGTTACAACGGTGGGGCCGGTGGTTACAACGGTGGGGCCGGTGGTTACAGGGGTGGGGGCCGGTGGTTACAACGGTGGGGCCGGTGGTTACAACGGTGGGGCCGGTGGTTACAGGGGTGGGGCCGGTGGTTACAGGGGTGGGCCGGTGGTTACAACGGTGGGGCCGGTGGTTACAGCGGTGGGGGGTGGTTACAGGGGTGGGGCCGGTGGTTACAGGGGTGGGGCCGTGGTGTTACAGGGTGGGGCCGGTGGTTACAGCGGTGGGGCCGGTGGTTACAGCGGTGGGGCCGGTGGTTACAGGGGTGGGGCCGGTGGTTACAGGGGTGGGGCCGGTGGTTTACAGGGGTGGGGCGGTGGTTACAGGGGTGGGGCCGGTGGTTACAGGGGTGGGGGGCCGGTGGTTACGGGGTGGGGCCGGTGGTTACAGCGGTGGGGCGGTGGTTACAGGGGTGGGGCCGGTGGTACAGGGTGGGGGGCCGGTGGTTACAGGGGTGGGGCGGTGGTTACAGGGGCGGGGCCGGTGGTTACGGCGGCGGGGCCGATGGTTACGGCGGCGGGGGCCGGTGGTTACGGCGGCGGGGCCGATGGTTACGGCGGCGGGGCCGATGGTACGGCGGCGGGGGCCGGCGGTTACGGCGGCGGGGCCTGCGGTTACGGCGGCGGGGCCGGTGGTTACGGCGGTGGGGCCGGTGGTTACAGGGGTGGGGCCGGTGGTTACAGGGGTGGGGCCGGTGGTTACAGGGTGGGGCCGGTGGTTACAGCGGTGGGGCCGGTGGTTACAGCGGTGGGGCCGGTGGTTACAGGGGTGGGGCCGGTGGTTACAGGGGTGGGGCCGGTGGTTACAGGGGTGGGGCCGGTGGTTTACAGGGGTGGGGCCGGTGGTTACAGGGGTGGGGCCGGTGGTTACAGGGGTGGGGCCGGTGGTTACAGGGGTGGGGCCGGGTGGTTACAGGGGTGGGGCCGGTGGTTACAGCGGTGGGGCCGGTGGTTACAGGGGTGGGGCCGGTGGTTACAGGGGTGGGGCCGGTGGTTACAGGGGTGGGGCCGGTGGTTACAGGGGCGGGGGGGCCGGGGTTTACGGCGGCGGCGGGCCGATGGTTACGGCGGCGGGGCCGGTGGTTACGGCGGCGGGGCCGATGGTTACGGCGGCGGGGCCGATGGTTACGGCGGCGGGGCCGGCGGTTACGGCGGCGGGGCCTGCGGTTACGGCGGCGGGGCCGGTGGTTACGGCGGTGGGGCCGGTGGTTACGGCGGCGGGGCCTGCGGTTACGGCGGTGGGGCCGGTGGTGGTTTACAACGGTGGGGCCGGTGGTTACAGGGGTGGGGCCGGTGGTTACAGGGGTGGGGCCGGTGGTTACAGGGGTGGGGCCGGTGGTTACAACGGGGTGGGGCCGGTGGTTACAGGGGGTGGGGCCGGTGGTTACAACGGTGGGGCCGGTGGTTACAACGGTGGGGCCGGTGGTTACAGGGGTGGGGCCGTGGGGGTGGTTACAACGGTGGGGCCGGTGGTTACAACGGTGGGGCCGGTGGTTACAGGGGTGGGGCCGGTGGTTACAGGGGTGGGGCCGGTGGTTACAACGGTGGGGCCGGTGGTTACAGCGGTGGGGCCGGTGGTTACAGGGGGGGGGCCGGTGGTTACAGGGGGGGGCCGGTGGTTACAGGGGTGGGGCCGGTGGTTACAGCGGTGGGCCGGTGGTTACAGCGGTGGGGCCGGTGGTTACAGGGGTGGGGCCGGTGGTTACAGGGGTGGGGCCGGTGGTTACAGGGGTGGGGCCGGTGGTTACAGGGGTGGGGCCGGTGGTTACAGCGGTGGGGCCGTGGGTTACAGGGGTGGGGCCGGTGGTTACAGCGGTAAATATTAGCAATTACTGGTAAACGTTAGCTTTGAACATTAGCATCAGTGTTGAACGTCAGCATTAAACATTAGCATTAGTGGTAAATGTTAGCATTAGTGGTAAACGGTTAGCATCAAACGTTAGCATTAGCTCACCTTTCTTGGCGTTCTGCAGCGACTGAGCGTCGGAATGAACAAAGTTTTCAAACTCGGTCTGAAGAACCGTCGCTCTCTCTCTGGTCTCTGCTCAGAGCTTTAGAGGAGCTCTGAGAGAGAGACAGGTGAGAGGACAGACAGGGAGACAGACAGGTTAGAGACAGACAGGTGAGAGACAGGTGAGAGACAGACAGGTAGAGACAGACAGGTGAGAGACAGGTGAGAGACAGACAGGTGAGAGACAGACAGGTGAGAAACAGGTGAGAGACAGACAGGTAGAGACAGACAGGTGAGAGACAGACAGGTGAGAGACAGGTGAGAGACAGACAGGTAGAGACAGACAGGTGAGAGAGAGACAGGTGAGAGACAGACAGGTGAGACAGACAGGTGAGAGACAGGTGAGAGACAGACAGGTAGAGACAGACAGGTGAGAGAGAGACAGGTGAGAGAGAGACAGGTGAGAGACAGACAGGTAGACAGACAGGTGAGAGACAGGTGAGAGACAGACAGGTAGAGACAGACAGGTGAGAGACAGACAGGTGAGAGAGAGACAGGTGAGAGAGAGACAGGTGAGAGAGACAGACAGGTGAGAGACAGGTGAGAGACAGACAGGTGAGAGACAGGTGAGAGACAGACAGGTAGAGAGAGACAGGTGAGAGACAGACAGGTGAAAGACAGACAGGCGAGAGAGACAGACAGGTGAGAGACAGACAGGTGAGAGACAGACAGGTGAGAGACAGGTGAGAGACAGACAGGTAGAGACAGACAGGTGAGAGAGAGACAGGTGAGAGACAGACAGGTGAGACAGACAGGTGAGAGACAGGTGAGAGACAGACAGGTAGAGACAGACAGGTGAGAGAGAGACAGGTGAGAGAGAGACAGGTGAGAGACAGACAGGTGAGACAGACAGGTGAGAGACAGGTGAGAGACAGACAGGTAGAGACAGACAGGTGAGAGACAGACAGGTGAGAGAGAGACAGGTGAGAGAGAGACAGGTGAGAGAGACAGACAGGTGAGAGACAGGTGAGAGACAGACAGGTGAGAGACAGGTGAGAGACAGACAGGTAGAGAGAGACAGGTGAGAGACAGACAGGTGAAAGACAGACAGGCGAGAGAGACAGACAGGTGAGAGACAGACAGGTGAGAGACAGACAGGTGAGAGATGAACTCCTTATATCTAGAAAAAAGTGGAAACTGAGACTAAAGAATAAAATCTTAATTTCACAAAATGTTTTTAATGGAAAAGACAAATATTTCTTAAAAATATAAAAACAGTTCTCACCTGGCTGTGGTATCTCCCACGGCCCTTGAAGGTGTCGTCCATCATCAGACTGGACAGGATGTCCTCCAGCTTCATCTCCGATAGGCTGAGACACAACAGGAAGGTAAACAGTTAGCATTTAGCACAAAGCTAACATGATGTTCAAATGATATACGGAAGAATCTGATCTGTGTCATCGGCTTCTAGTCTCTGGTGATTGGTCGAGAGACAGTCAGTGTAACAGACCTGATGTTGTGATTGGCTGAGAGACAGTCAGTGTAACAGACCTGATGTTGTAATTGGCTGAGAGACAGTCAGTGTAACAGACCTGATGTTGTGATTGGCTGAGAGACAGTCAGTGTGACAGACCTGATGTTGTGATTGGTCGAGAGACAGTCAGTGTGACAGACCTGATGTTGTGATTGGTCGAGAGACAGTCAGTGTGACAGACCTGATGTTGTGATTGGTCGAGAGACAGTCAGTGTGACAGACCTGATGTTGTGATTGGCCAGCTCGGTGGTGAAGGCGGTCTCAGCAGGAGTGAGGAATAGGAGGCTGCTTCCTCTTCCTCCGATACGAGCCGTACGTCCAACACGATGAACGTACTCTGCTGCTGCTGTGGGAGGAGTGAACTGGGAACACACACACTGGAGTTTAGAGGAGTGAACTGGGAACACACACACTGGAGTTTAGAGGAGTGAACTGGGAACACACACACTGGAGTTTAGAGGAGTGAACTGGGAACACACACACTGGAGTTTAGAGGAGTGAACTGGGAACACACACACACTGGAGTTTAGAGGAGTGAACTGGGAACACACACACTGGAGTTTAGAGGAGTGAACTGGGAACACACACACTGGAGTTTAGAGGAGTGAACTGGGAACACACACACTGGAGTTTAGAGGAGTGAACTGGGAACACACACACTGGAGTTTAGAGGAGTGAACTGGGAACACACACACTGGAGTTTAGAGGAGTGAACTGGGAACCACACACTGGAGTTTAGAGGAGTGAACTGGGAACCACACACACTGGAGTTTAGAGGAGTGAACTGGGAACACACACACTGGAGTTTAGAGGAGTGAACTGGGAACACACACACTGGAGTTTAGAGGAGTGAACTGGGAACACACACACTGGAGTTTAGAGGAGTGAACTGGGAACACACACACACTGGAGTTTAGAGGAGTGAACTGGGAACACACACACTGGAGTTTAGAGGAGTGAACTGGGAACACACACACTGGAGTTTAGAGGAGTGAACTGGGAACACACACACTGGAGTTTAGAGGAGTGAACTGGGAACACACACACTGGAGTTTAGAGGAGTGAACTGGGAACACACACACTGGAGTTTAGAGGAGTGAACTGGGAACACACACACTGGAGTTTAGAGGAGTGAACTGGGAACACACACACTGGAGTTTCCCACAGGGGTTCCCAAAGTGGGGGTCGCGAGATGATTACAAAATTAAAATTTAAAATTTAAAATAAAATAAATAATTAATAAATGTTATACATTTTTGTAATCAATTTTTTTATTATTATTAGTAATAACGTGTGCATAGACATTTTCAGGGGCGGACTGGCCATCTGTATAATTTCCCCGCAGCGAGGCTCCCCCGTTGACCATCCACTAGCGCAGTGTTTCTCAAACCTTTTCATACCAAGGACACTTCACCAATAAAAGACACTCGCGGACCACCTGACTCCACAGATATCCAGAAACAAGGCCTGCTTCCAACAGCACATCACAGCCTAATGAATGACAGCTGAACTTCTCTGCATCGCCTCGTTCACACAATCAATCAACAATACAAATACAACTACAGATTATATCAGCATTTAGTTCAAATGTGATTTAAAATGCTCTCAGGTTTTACACCTCTTATGAAATGTAGACTACATTTATTACGGAGTTTATGTCCGACAGACTCACAGCTCGTTGGCTACTGAGAGAAATGCAAACACACGCACAGTACGACACAAACCTCCGCTGTGGACAAAATACAGTAAAACTCTGGTCGCAGGCCCAAGTCTACTCTCTGAGGCCTGCATGCTCTGCCCCAAGAACAGCCTCTGATCATCAACAGACTTCATGCGACGCTTCATCGGATGCATATATTAGATAATAATCTCTATCTCACTCCTAACCTCTGAATCTACTTCCAGCATGGATACATGTTCATCAAAGACATCCATTGTTTGCTCTATATGCTTCTTGAAATCCTCAAAAACACATCGTTTTTCTAGAACAGATTACAAATCGCCTGAAAATGGTACAAACAAGTGGCAACATGTGTGACGAAGGTGTTGCGCTGGCTATATCATGCAATCGAAAGTGAAACTGAAGCTCGCTCCATAGCGGAGATATTCCCGCGAGAGTGAGGAAAACTTAAATAAATCCACTAGCACCCCCCCCCCCCCCGTTGACAGGGGTCGCCAGTCTCTGTGATTTTGGGGGCGGGCTGAAAAGTTTGGGAACCCCTGGTTTAGAGGAGTGAACTGGGAACACACACACACACACACACTGGGTTAATGATCACCTGAATGATCCAGGTGACCGCAGGCAGGTGCAGACCTCTGGCTGCTACGTCCTGAAACAAACAAAAACAAAATGAACTCCCAGTAACATGCTGTGATGTATTCTGAATATAATACACTGTGTTAGTGAGGGTATAGTGGGGGGGGGGGGAACTGACCGTGCACAGCAGGACTCCAGACTGGGACACAGAGAACTCCTTGAACACCTCCGTGCGGTCCTGGTGGAGAAAACAAACACACCCTGTCAGACGGCGGATCATCACGTCTACGATACGCAATGTGTTTCATCACCTGAGCATTAAAGGGGACCTATTGTGCTCAATCCACTTCCTCATGTCTCTCCTTCATCAGCATGTCCCCTCAGTGCAAAGAGACTCTCTTTACCAGTGTTGTAGTCAAGTCACCAATTCACGAGTCCAAGTCACTCTCGAGTCACCACTCTTCGAGTCCGAGTCCAAGTCCGAGTCACCAAGGGAGAGTCGTAGTCGAGTCCGAGTCCAAGTCAGAGTCACTAAGGGAGTGTCCGAGTCGAGTCCGAGTCATCATTACCTGTGTCCGAGTCCGAGTCCAAGTCACCCAAGGAGTGTCCGAGTCGAGTCCGAGTCATCATTACCTGTGTCCGAGTCCGAGTCCGAGTCAGAGTCACAAGTCTTCATGTATTAATCTTCGTGGATATATGTGTTGAAATGTAGCTGCTCCTCTGCGTTGCTTTCATCCTGTCATGTTATACTAATCTGTCTATTGAACTGCTGTGAAGCCAGTTTGGCTACAAGTCTTGTAATAGGTGCTATACAAATATAAAGCTTATTACTAATATTAATATTATTATTATTGTAAATGACCTTTAATATGTCTAACTATATTTAAAATGAGTTACTCTTTAGTGGTAGTTGATTATATTTGTATGCCAATATTTTCCTTGGTAAAGTTTTCGTTTTGCACTTTTATTTTGATAGTAATAAGATCGGGACTCTTATTTTGAAGGAACTTTTACCGGTTAAATCGGTTTACAGATAAAGATTCAGCCCCAGAAAGCACATGGCTACTTAGCATGCAGCATGACATCATTCTGCATGCTAAGTAGCCATGTGCTTTCTGGGGCTGAATCTTTATTTATTGATTAGATCACGTTGCTCTGATGATAGTGTTCAGGACAGCCTCTATGTCTGAACTCCATCCTTAGAGTAATGTGTTACGGAGCCTTCTCTTCAATCTTGTTTCCACATAACGAGCATTTTGCGCTGCTCTTTCCCAATGAGGAAGCCGAATGTGTGAAAGCATACAGCACGATGCAGGGTGTGTCTGAGACATCTTTAGACTGGAAGAGCAGCGGGGCCCAGTACGGGAACTCGCCTCGCAGGTGCACACGCCAGGATAGAGGACATCAGACTCCAGAGAAAACTTGCTCGAGTCCAAGTCGGAGCGTCAATGTACAAGTCGAGTCCGAGTCATCGTGGGGGTAAAAATTCACGAGTCCGAGTCCAAGTCATCGTGCGCGAGAATTCACGAGTCCAAGTCCGAGTCGCGTCAATCAGTGCGCGAGTCCGAGTCGAGTCACGAGTCCCGAAAATCGGCACTCGAGTACTCCATCTCTGCTCTTTACACAGTGGGGACACGTGTCTCTTCTACATCAACACGTGTCCCCTCTGTGTAGAGAGACTCTCTTCACACAGAGGGGACACGTGTCTCTTCTACATCACACGTGTCCCCTCTGTGTAAAGAGACTCTCTCTTTACACAGAGGGGACACGTGTCTCTTCTGCATCAACACTGTCCACTCTGTGTAAAGAGACTCTCTCTTCACAGAGGGGACACGTGTCTCTTCTTCATCAACACGTGTCCCCTCTGTGTAAAGAGACTCTCTCTTTACACAGAGGGGACACGTGTCTCTTCTACATCAACACGTGTCCCCTCTGTGTAGAGAGACTCTCTCTTCACACAGAGGGGACACGTGTCTCTTCTACATCACACGTGTCCACTCTGTGTAGAGAGACTCTCTCTTTACACAGAGGGGACACGTGTCTCTTCTACATCAACACGTGTCCCCTCTGTGTAGAGAGACTCTCTCTTCACACAGAGGGGACACGTGTCTCTTCTACATCAACACGTCTCCCCTCTGTGTAGAGAGACTCTCTCTTCACACAGAGGGGACACGTGTCCTTCTACATCAACACGTGTCCCCTCTGTGTAGAGAGACTCTCTCTTCACACAGAGGGGACACGTGTCTCTTCTACATCAACACGTGTCCCCTCTGTGTAAAGAGACTCTCTCTTTACACAGAGGGGACACGTGTCTCTTCTGCATCAACACGTGTCCACTCTGTGTAAAGAGACTCTCTCTTTACACAGAGGGGACACGTGTCTCTTCTTCATCAACACGTGTCCCCTCTGTGTAAAGAGACTCTCTCTTTACACAGAGGGGACACGTGTCTCTTCTGCATCAACACGTGTCCACTCTGTGTAAAGAGACTCTCTCTTTACACAGAGGGGACACGTGTCTCTTCTTCATCAACATGTGTCCCCTCTGTGTAAAGAGACTCTCTCTTTACACAGAGGGGACACGTGTCTCTTCTACATCAACATGTGTCCCCTCTTCTTCATGTCTCTTCTACATCAACATGTGTCCCCTCTTCTTCATGTCTCTTCTACATCAACATGTGTCCTCTCTTCTTCATGTCTCTTCTACATCACCATGTGTCCCCCTTCTTCATGTCTCTTCTACATCAACATGTGTCCCCTCTTCTTCATGTCTCTTCTACATCAACATGTGTCCCCTCTTCTTCATGTCTCTTCTACATCAACATGTGTCCCCTCTTCTTCATGTCTCTTCTACATCAACATGTGTCCCCTCTTCTTCATGTCTCTTCTACATAACATGTGTCCCCTCTTCTCCATGTCTCTTCTACATCAACATGTGTCCCCTCTTCTCCATGTCTCTTCTACATCAACATGTGTCCCCTCTGTGTAAAAAGACTCTGAAAGTTTCAGGAACAAAGATTCTCTCTCTTTTTCTCCTGATCCATTTCTATAAAAACCTGCTGAAAATGAGCTGATCAGATTTTGGCCACTTGATGATGTCATCACGATGTTTTGTCTTGTGTAACCATTAGCCAATCAGCAACCAAGGTAACTCTGAACGAGGGTTCTGTACGGCTCGACCTGTCTCTTTAAATCCTCAACATTAGGGGTGTAACGGTATACGTATTCGTACCGAAAATATTCGGTATGGGCCCTTCGGGTCGGTACACGTGTGTCACAGCGTTCAGTGTAATGCTGACATTGGGTTCAACGCGTTATAGAGCGACCATGTCATTTCATTGGACGAGAGGCATACTATGAGAGCTGGTCACAGAGATGCGTTCAAATTTAGTCAGTTATTTGAGGAACTGGCGAAATGGCGAACGCAGATACAGTTGAGCTCGAAAATCCTCCAGCATCATTGAAGTCTCCGGTTTGGGAAACATTTTGGTTTCGCAGTTACGTACAAGGATGACGGACAAAGACAGGTGGACCGAACCAAAGCTGTTTGTCGGCATTGTTCAACTAACATTGGTTACGCGGCTGGCAATACTTCAAACTTGCACACTCGTTTGAAAAGGCATCACCCGAACGTGAATATCACCGGTACCAAAGGAAAAATGACTGAAGTGCAAACCAACTCCCACTAGCATTTAAGCCTCCACCACTCAGACCGAGCCAAAGCTATTACAAACGCCAAATATCCTTATGTTGCCATGTTAGCAAAGCGCTACCTGGCTGTATCTGCTACCTCTGTCCCTAGCGAGAGGGTGTTCTCCTCAGCAGGAGACATTGTTAGTGCCAGCAGATCTGCCCTTTCAGCAAGCAATGTGGACAAGTTCATCTTTCTTAAAAAAAAACATAAATACAATGAGAAGCCTAATGTCAAGCTGGCTGCTTAGGGGAGTACAGTACAGTTCAAATACAGATTATTTCAGTTCATCGAAATGCTGCACCTTAATGTTTATTTTATTATATTTTGTATTTATTTGAGTGAATACATTATTCACAGTTTCATAATAATTAAAAACCCAAAACAAATATTTATGTTTTGTGATCATTTTTTCTGCTGTACCGAAAACGTACCGAACCGTGACCTAAAAACCGAGGTACGTACCGAACCGAAACACCCCTACTCAACATGAATCTTACCTCCTGCTTCATGTTGCCGTGGAGCCGCAGGAAGCTGAGCGGGGGCTTCTGATTGGCGGAGAGCACGGCGGTGAAGATGGCATGCAGGAACTCGACGGCCTCGCAGCTCGACGTGAACACGATCAGTTTGTTGTTCTTGGAAAACTGAAAAACAACAACATGGATTATATTTTAGGGGTCCATTTTTAAAACACTGACCTGCACACGTGATGAAAACAGATCAATGAAGATGAGCAATGAAGATGAGCAATGCTAATCGCGTTAGCATGTGTATGGGAAATCCAATGTTAAGTTAGCATCAATGCTAATCGGTATTCAACTGTTTGTGAATCTTGTGTATGTGTTCTGATTTAGTGTTTGTTAATGCGAGCACAGTCCAGCTGGAGCACACACAGTCCAGCTGGAGCACACACAGTCCAGCTGCCGCAAACACAGTCCAGCTGGAGCACACACAGTCCAGCTGGAGCACACACAGTCCAGCTGGAGCACACACAGTCCAGCTGGAGCACACACAGTCCAGCTGGAGCACACACTGTCCAGCTGGAGCACACACAGTCCAGCTGCAGCACACACAGTCCAGCTGGAGCACACACAGTCCAGCTGGAGCACACACAGTCCAGCTGGAGCACACACAGTCCAGCTGGAGCACACACAGTCCAGCTGGAGCACACACTGTCCAGCTGGAGCACACACAGTCCAGCTGCAGCACACACAGTCCAGCTGGAGCACACACAGTCCAGCTGGAGCACACACAGTCCAGCTGCAGCACACACAGTCCAGCTGGAGCACACACAGTCCAGCTGGAGCACACACAGTCCAGCTGGAGCACACACAGTCCCTGCTGTCTCCTGGGGGTTTACTGAACACAATGTTTGGCTCTCCGCTGATCTAGA
>JAAKFY010001069.1:341980-344480 GCA_011823955.1 Dissostichus mawsoni
CTGCATTCTGCTTCTTCTGCAGGAACACAAACAGATCACAGATCACAGATCACAGATCAGAGATCAGAGATCAGAGATCAGTGTGAGCGCCACTCTCTGCCGGGTTAGCTTCACCACATCAACACGCTGACCCTCTTCATCACATCGTTGTTCGGGCTCTTTGGTAAACACTGGTATTTGAAAGAGGCCCCTTCCTCTCCTGCAGTGTCTTCTATAGTGCAGTTATCTTTAATACAATCCCTGGTCCACACCCTGAAGCTCCTTTGTTTACCTCTGGAACATGGTGACATCACTATGCAACACTCCGGCTCCTATTGGCCAGCGCTCAAACACATTGTACGTGATAGGCTAAGGGGCGGGACATCTCTGAGAGGTTGACCAATCACAAAACACTTTGAGAGGGTACATAATAATAACTATAATGTAGTAATACAGATCTGAATGAGAGCATCTGTACTCACTCTGGCCCATCTCTGCTGAGTGGTGAGAGGCTTCCTCCTGAGGGAAGGAGACGAGGACACACTGATGTTCAGACACAGCTGATCCTCCGACATCTTCAGCTGCAGACACACACACACACATTAGAATAATTTCTCACGCCAAACTTTGATCACAGCACTGTACAGGTGTGTGTGAGCAGCAGGTGAACAGCTGATCCTCTCCACCCCACAGACTACAGGTGTGACAGTAACAGAGCACGGTGATGAGTCCAGATGGGACCCTCCTCTGGCTGGTCTTCCTCACAGCATGCAGCAGTCTCAATGACCTGTGTTTAACATTAGGAGGCACTCTTCACAGAGAAAACACATCTTCAAACTGACCAAAACAACTCACTTCTGATTCAGTTTGTGCCGAGTTATAAACTGACTCCTGTCCCTATGTTCAGGATTCAAACATGTATTTTATTGGCTGTGTTTCACTTCAGGGGAGACATCTCTGAACCCGGGGTCTGCTACAGCTAGCTGTTAGCATCGTTAGCTCTGACTTTAAACCCAGTAAAGATCAGGTGATCCTCTGCGTGCTAACTGTAGCTGTTAGCACGGTTAGCTCTGAGTTGAAACACAGTAGCTGTTAGCAGTCACGATGGAAATCTGCAAACACAGACAATAGTGGAAATAAAACCTGTGAAACTCACCGTGAGGCTCAACAACACACGACACACGTGGAAATCTCTTCCGGGTGCGTCACGGAAGCCCCGCCTCCTTCACAGCTTGTTGTGTTGGACATGCGCAGTAGCGTCACGTTTTTTTGGAAAGGGTTTTGCCTACACAGGGACACAGATTACATTTTAACATATAAATAAATGAATAAACACTTGTTTGCAATAAGTACCTTGAAAAAACCTGATTTTGAATGATTTGAAATTCAAGGTTTAAGATGTAAGATGTATTATTTAATGCCCAGCAGCTACAGCCAATCTGAAGTCTCCTCCATAAAGAGGTGCAATAACAAGGTATTACATCTGGATAAGGGTTGCCGGTTCGAGTCCCGATCGGACCAAGTACAGTGTGTGTGTGTGTGTGTGTGTGTGTGTGTGTGTGTGTGTGTGTGTGTGTGTGTGTGTGTGTGTGTGTCTCAGTCTAATTCCTGTAAGCGCTCACATGTTGCGAGGAAAGTTAAAAACCAACAACAAGTCTCAGAGAGTGACGAGCAGCCGTCGCTCTCATTACTTCCTGTCGTCCACAGGAAGTGTAAAAATAGAGCTGTCAGTCAGGACGCCCCGCAGGGACCCGCACGATTAATTATAGTCATTTACCAAAAACGCCTCTTTGAAGTGTGAGAGAGCGGCAGAAACATGTTTCAATCACAACATGAAGAACGCTGAGATCACATGCTGTCTGTCTGTCTCTCTGTCTCTCTGTCTGTCTGTCTCTCTGTCTGTCTGTCTGTCTGTCTGTCTGTCTGTCTGTCTGTCTGTCTGTCTGTCTGTCTCTCTGTCTCTCTGTCTGTCTGTCTGTCTGTCTGTCTGTCTGTCTGTCTGTCTGTCTGTCTGTCTGTCTGTCTGTCTGTCTGTCTGTCTGTCTCTCTGTCTCTCTGTCTGTCTGTCTCTCTGTCTGTCTGTTGTCTGTCTGTCTGTCTGTCTGTCTGTCTGTCTGTCTGTCTCTCTGTCTGTCTGTCTGTCTGTCTCTGTCTCTCTGTCTGTCTGTCTGTCTGTCTGTCTGTCTGTCTGTCTGTCTGACAGAAATGATACCTCAGGATTCAGAGGAAAACACATTTTATTTATCACAACACAAACCAATCTGGAAAACGAAGAACAAACTGTGTACCTATATAGTACAAATACATCATGGTACATGTAGTATATTTGTTAAAGTACATATAGTATACAGTATAGTGTGTATGAGGAGTCAGTCAGCCGTCAGTCTGCTCTGCAGAGCCTCGAACACACAGAGAGGGTCCTGATCAGCATCAACCACACCTGCACCTGGATACACTGCCTACACACACACACACACACACAACACACACACACACCACACCACACACACCACACACACAC
>JAAKFY010001069.1:349480-360819 GCA_011823955.1 Dissostichus mawsoni
ACTCAGAGCCTGCAGTCGAGTCTGAGGGATGCCCTCCAACACCAGCCCTGTGACACACACACACACACACACACACACACACACACACACACACACCACACACACCACACACACACACACACACACACACACACACACACACACACACACACACACGTCTGTGAAGTGTGGTCAGCACATGGACAAAGTACCCGACAGGTTTCTCTTCTGATGAAACCCGTCAGGAGAACCCTAACACTGACTGGTTCTCCTCAAACATTTGACTCTGCGTGTCATCAATGGTATGGAGCTGGAAACTATCCAAATGTCTCTGATTCATTGGCATGCGACAGGCAGAGAGAGAGACAGACAGGCAGAAAGACAGACAGGCAGAGAGACAGACAGGCAGAAAGACAGACAGAAAAAGTATTTAATGTGACAGGATGAGGCGGGGGTCCTGATGGGAGCTGTCAATCATCCACCTCTCCTCCATTCACACTGACAGACAGAAGATAAACGTAAAAAGATGTGTGTGTGTGTGTGTGTGTGTGTGTGTGTGTGTGTGTGGTGTGTGTGTGTGGTGTGTGTGTGTGTTGTGTGATGGGTTTAGCCTGCGGCTAAGAACAGCCATTATCAGATGAAAGTAGCTGCTAATCACACACACACATGAACACACACCAAACTCTGATGCTAAATGCTAAACGTTGAAGCTAAATGCTGGAGGCTGAGAAGCAGCGGTTTGTAGAGTTTAGACACACACACACACACACACACACACACACACACACACACACACACACACACACACACACACACTGCATCAGGAACAGAGGATGACAGACGTGTTTCTTGTCGAGTCTAAACCCTCTCAGGACTTCACTGGAGATGAATCTCATCTGATGACACATCTGTAGAGAACACACCAACACAGACCCTGTCTCTGTGTCGTTGCAGAATAAATTATCCAATTATAAATCAACTCAATGACCGCTAGAACCACTCATAGGGAACAAGAACCCCTCAATGACCTCTAGAACCACTCATAGGGAACATGAGCCCCTCAATGACCTCTAGAACCACTCATAGGAAACAAGGAACCCCTCAATGACCTCTAGAAACCACTCATAGGGAACAAGGAACCCCTCAATGACCTCTAGAACCACTCATAGGGAACAAGGAACCCCTCAATGACCTCGAGAACCACTCATAGGGAACAAGGAACCCCTCAATGACCTCTAGAACCACTCATAGGGAACAAGGAACCCCTCAATGACCGCAAGAACCACTCATAGGGAACAAGAACCCCTCAATGACCTCTAGAACCACTCATAGGAAACAAGAACCCCTCAATGACCTCTAGAACCACTCATAGGAAACAAGAACCCCTCAATGATCTCTAGAACCACTCATAGGGAACAAGAACCCCTCAATGACCGCTAGAACCACTCATAGGGAACAAGAACCCTCAATGACCGCAAGAACCACTCATAGGGAACAAGAACCCCTCAATGACCTCTAGAACCACTCATAGGAAACAAGAACCCCTCAATGACCGCTAGAACCACTCATAGGGAACAAGAACCCTCAATGACCTCTAGAACCACTATAGGAAACAAGGAACCCCTCAATGACCTCTAGAACCACTCATAGGGAACAAGGAACCCCTCAATGACCTCGAGAACCACTCACAGGGAACAAGGAACCCCTCAATGACCTCTAGAACCACTCATAGGGAACAAGAACCCCTCAATGACCTCTAGAACCACTCATAGGGAACAAGGAACCCCTCAATGACCTCTAGAACCACTCATAGGGAACAAGGAACCCCTCAATGACCTCTAGAACCACTCATAGGGAACAAGGAACCCCTCAATGACCTCTAGAACCACTCATAGGGAACAAGAACCCCTCAATGACCTCTAGAACCACTCATAGGGAACAAGAACCCCTCAATGACCTCGAGAACCACTCATAGGGAACAAGAACCCCTCAATGACCTCGAGAACCACTCATAGGGAACAGGAACCCCTCCTGATGACCTTAAATCAGAATCCCTTTATTAGTCCCACAGAGGGGAAATGTGCATTGTTCCAGCAGGAAAGAGCCACAGACAGCTTAATGTTACATATGTTAAAAAAAAGTACTAAGTTATGATATAATACAAATATAATAAAAGAAAACTAAAGAAAAATACTTTTCAAAATACAAATCCTGTAACGGTTCTAAGGATTTAGCAGCCAGGTATGAATTACACAGTTATTAACGGCACATATTGCACATAGTTGATTGGTACTTAGCAGCAAGGGGTGATATAGTCTGTGTTGTGGTGTGTGTGGGGGAGGGGGGGTCTACTAGGGGCTGTGTTGGTTGTAAAGAACCTATTGTACATCCAGACACTCCTCAGCGACCACGAAGACACCCACTGCCACCAGGACCGCTTCAGATGATCAATGACTCACAAGGGAATGGTTCCACTCCATGATTCACTTGACCCAGATATGTTCTCAAGAAGAGTAACAAGTCAAAAGCTAATAGAACGCGGCTAAAAGCAGCTCAGGGGTTTCTAAAGCCCCTGAAGGGAACATTAGAACCACATTAATGAACCTATAGGACAACAAGAACTCCTTAATGACCACTAGAACCGCCTATAGGACAACAAGAACCCCTTAATAACCACTAGAACCACTATAGGACAACAAGAACCCCTTAATGACCACTAGAACCGCCTATAGGACAACAAGAACCCCTTAATGACAACTAGAACCACCTATAGGACAACAAGAACCCTTAATAACACTAGAACCACCTATAGGACAACAAGAACCCCTTAATAACCACTAGAACCACCTATAGGACAACAAGAACCCTTAATGACACTAGAACCGCCTATAGGACAACAAGAACCCCTTAATAACCACTAGAACCCCTATAGGACAACAAGAACCCCTTAATGACCACTAGAACCGCCTATAGGACAACAAGAACCCCTTAATAACCACTAGAACCACCTATAGGACAACAAGAACCCCTAATGACCACTAGAACCCTATAGGAAACAAGAACCCCTAATAACCACTAGAACCACTCATAGGGAACAAGAACCCCTCAATGACCTCTAGAACCACTCATAGGAAACAAGGAACCCCTCAATGACCTCTAGAACCACTCATAGGGAACAAGAACCCCTCAATGACCTCTAGAACCACTCATAGGGAAACAAGGAACCCCTCAATGACCTCTAGAACCACTCATAGGGAACAAGGAACCCCTCAATGACCTCAGAACCACTCATAGGGAACAAGAACCCCTCAATGACCTCTAGAACCACTCATAGGGAACAAGGAACCCCTCAATGACCTCTAGAACCACTCATAGGGAACAAGGAACCCCTCAATGACCTCTAGAACCACTCATAGGGAACAAGGAACCCCTCAATGACCTCTAGAACCACTCATAGGGAACAAGAACCCTCAATGACCTCTAGAACCACTCATAGGGAACAAGGAACCCCTCAATGACCTCTAGAACCACTCATAGGGAACAAGAGAACCCTCAATGACCTCTAGAACCACTCATAGGGAACAAGGAACCCCTCAATGACCTCTAGAACCACTCATAGGGAACAAGAACCCCTCAATGACCTCTAGAACCACTCATAGGGAACAAGGAACCCCTCAATGACCTCTAGAACCACTCATAGGGAACAAGAACCCTCAATGACCTCTAGAACCACTCATAGGGAACAAGAACCCCTCAATGACCTCTAGAACCACTCATAGGGAACAAGAACCCCTCAATGACCTCGAGAACCACTCATAGGGAACAAGGAACCCCTCCAATGACCTCGAGAACCACTCATAGGGAACAAGAACCCCTCAATGACTCGAGAACCACTCATAGGGAACAAGGAACCCCTCCTGATGACCTCGAGAACCACTCATAGGGAACAAGAACCCCTCAATGACCTAGAACCACTCATAGGGAACAAGGAACCCCTCCTGATGACCTCGAGAACCACTCATAGGGAACAAGAACCCCTCAATGACCTCGAGAACCACTCATAGGGAACAAGAACCCCTCAATGACCGCTAGAACCACTCATAGGGAAAAAGAACCCCTCCTGATGACCTTAAATCAGAATCCCTTTATTAGTCCCACAGAGGGGAAATGTGCATTGTTACAGCAGGAAAGAGCCACAGACAGCTAATGTTACATATGTTAAAAAAAAGTACTAAGTTATGATATAATACAAATATAATAAAGAAAACTAAAGAAAAATACTTTTCAAAATACAAATCCTGTAACGGTTCTAAGGATTTAGCAGCCAGGTATGAATTACACAGTTATTAACGGCATATATTGCACATATAGCACATATTGCACATAGTTGATTGGTACTTAGCAGCAAGGGTGATATAGTCTGTGTTGTGGTGTGTGTGGGGGAGGGGGGTCTACTAGGGGCTGTGTTTTGTAAAGAACCTATTGTACATCCAGACACTCCTCAGCGACCACGAAGACACCCACTGCCACCAGGACCGCTTCAGATGATCAATGACTCACAAGGAATGGTTCCACTCCATGATTCACTTGACCCAGATATGTTCTCAAGAAGAGTAACAAGTCAAAAGCTAATAGAACGCGGCTAAAAGCAGCTCAGGGGTTTCTAAAGCCCCCTGAAGGAACATTAGAACCACATTAATGACCTATAGGACAACAAGACTCCTTAATGACCACTAGACCGCCTATAGGACAACAAGAACCCCTTAATAACCACTAGAACCACATATAGGACAACAAGAACCCCTTAATGACCACTAGAACCGCCTATAGGACAACAAGAACCCCTTAATGACAACTAGAACCGCCTATAGGACAACAAGAAACCCCTTAATAACCACTAGAACCACCTATAGGACAACAAGAACCCCTTAATAACCACTAGAACCACCTATAGGACACAACAAGAACTCCTTAATGACAACTAGAACCGCCTATAGGACAAACAAGAACCCCTTAATAACCACTAGAACCTCCTATAGGACAACAAGAACCCCTTAATGACCACTAGAACCGCCTATAGGACAACAAGAACCCCTTAATAACCACTAGAACCACCTATAGGACAACAAGAACCCCTTAATGACCACTAGAACCGCCTATAGGACAACAAGAACCCCTTAATAACCACTAGAACCACTATAGGACAACAAGAACTCCTTAATAACCACTAGAACCACCTATAGGACAACAAGAACCCCTTAATGACCACTAGAACCACCTATAGGACAACAAGAACTCCTTAATGACAACTAGAACCGCCTGTAGGACAACAAGAACCCCTTAATAACCACTAGAACCTCCTATAGGACAACAAGAACCCCTTAATAACCACTAGAACCACCTATAGGACAACAAGAACCCCTTAATGACAACTAGAACCGCCTGTAGGACAACAACAAGAACCCCTTAATGACCACTAGAACTCCTATAGGACAACAACAAGAACCCCTTAATGACCACTAGAACCACCTATAGGACAACAACAAGAACCCCTTAATGACAACTAGAACCGCCTGTAGGACAACAAGAACTCCTTAATGACCCCTAGAACCTCCTATAGGACAACAACAAGAACCCCTTAATGACCACTAGAACCACCTATAGGACAACAAGAACCCCTTAATGACAACTAGAACCGCCTGTAGGACAACAAGAACTCCTTAATGACCCTAGAAACCTCCTATAGGACAACAAGAACCCCTTAATGACCCCTAGAGCCACCTATAGGACAACAAGAACCCCTTAATGACCACTAGAACCTCCTATAGGACAACAAGAACTCCTTAATGACCCCTAGAACCTCCTATAGGACAACAAGAACCCCTTAATGACCCCTAGAACCACCTATAGGACAACAAGAACCCCTTAATGACCACTAGAACCACCTGTAGGACAACAACAACCCTTAATGACAACTAGAACCGCCTATAGGACAACAAGAACCCCTTAATAACCACTAGAACCACCTATAGGACAACAAGAACCCCTTAATGACCACTAGAACCGCCTATAGGACAACAAGAACCCCTTAATAACCACTAGAACCACCTATAGGACAACAAGAACTCCTTATAACCACTAGAACCACCTATAGGACAACAAGAACCCCTTAATGACCACTAGAACCACCTATAGGACAACAAGAACTCCTTAATGACAACTAGAACCGCCTGTAGGACAACAAGAACCCCTTAATAACCACTAGAACCTCCTATAGGACAACAAGAACCCCTTAATAACCACTAGAACCACCTATAGGACAACAAGAACCCCTTAATGACAACTAGAACCGCCTGTAGGACAACAAGAACTCCTTAATGACCCCTAGAACCTCCTATAGGACAACAACAAGAACCCCTTAATGACCACTAGAACCACCTATAGGACAACAAGAACCCCTTAATGACAACTAGAACCGCCTGTAGGACAACAAGAACTCCTTAATGACCCCTAGAACCTCCTATAGGACAACAAGAACCCCTTAATGACCCCTAGAGCCACCTATAGGACAACAAGAACCCCTTAATGACCACTAGAACCTCTATAGGACAACAAGAACTCCTTAATGACCCCTAGAACCTCCTATAGGACAACAAGAACCCCTTAATGACCCCTAGAACCACCTATAGGACAACAAGAACCCCTTAATGACCACTAGAACCTCCTATAGGACAACAAGAACCCCTTAATGACCACTGGAACCTCCTATAGGACAACAAGAACCCCTTAAACCACTAGAACCACCTATAGGACAACAAGAACTCCTTAATGACCACTAGAACCTCTATAGGACAACAAAGAACCCCTTAATGACCACTGGAACCTCCTATAGGACAACAAGAACCCCTTAATAACCACTAGAACCACCTATAGGACAACAAGAACTCCTTAATGACCACTAGAACCTCCTATAGGACAACAAGAACCCCTTAATGACCACTAGAACCTCCTATAGGACAACAAGAACTCCTTAATGACCACTAGAACCTCCTATAGGACAACAAGAACCCCTTAATGACCACTAGAACCTCCTGTAGGACAACAACAACCCCTTAATGACCACTGGAACCTCCTATAGGACAACAAGAACCCCTTAATAACCACTAGAACCACCTATAGGACAACAAGAACTCCTTAATGACCACTAGAACCTCCTATAGGACAACAAGAACCCCTTAATGACAACTAGAACCACCTGTAGGACAACAACAACAACCCCTTAATGACCACTGGAACCTCCTATAGGACAACAAGAACCCCTTAATAACCACTAGAACCTCCTATAGGACAACAAGAACCCCTTAATGACCCCTAGAGCCACCTATAGGACAACAAGAACCCCTTAATGAGCACTAGAACCACCTATAGGACAACAAGAACTCCTTAATGACCACTAGAACCACCTATAGGACAACAAGAGCCCCTTAATGACCCCTAGAACCTCCTATAGGACAACAAGAACCCCTTAATGACCCCTAGAGCCACCTATAGGACAACAAGAACCCCTTAATGACCACTAGAACCACCTGTAGGACAACAACAACCCCTTAATGACCACTAGAACCTCCTATAGGACAACAAGAACCCCTTAATGACAACTAGAACCGCCTGTAGGACAACAAGAACCCCTTAATGACAACTAGAACCGCCTGTAGGACAACAAGAACCCCTTAATGACCACTAGAACCTCCTATAGGACAACAAGAACCCCTTAATGACAACTAGAACCACCTATAGGACAACAAGAACCCCTTAATGACCACTAGAACCTCCTATAGGACAACAGGAACCCCTTAATAACCACTAGAACCACCTGTAGGACAACAAGAACCCCTTAATGACAACTAGAACCGCCTGTAGGACAACAAGAACCCCTTAATGACAACTAGAACCGCCTGTAGGACAACAAGAACCCCTTAATGACAACTAGAACCACCTATAGGACAACAAGAACTCTTTAATGACCACTGGACTCCTATAGGACAACAAGAACCCCTTAATGACCACTAGAACCTCCTATAGGACAACAGGAACCCTTAATAACCACTAGAACCACCTATAGGACAACAAGAACCCCTTAATGACCACTAGAACCACCTATAGGACAACAAGAACCCCTTAATGACAACTAGAACCGCCTGTAGGACAACAAGAACCCCTTAATGACCACTAGAACCTCCTATAGGACAACAGGAACCCCTTAATAACCACTAGAACCACCTATAGGACAACAAGAACCCCTTAATGACCACTAGAACCACCTATAGGACAACAAGAACCCCTTAATGACAACTAGAACCGCCTGTAGGACAACAAGAACTCCTTAATGACCACTAGAACCTCCTATAGGACAACAGGAACCCTTAATAACCACTAGAACCACCTATAGGACAACAAGAACCCCTTAATGACCACTAGAACCACCTATAGGACAACAAGAACCCCTTAATGACCACTGGAACCTCATATAGGACAACAAGAGCCCCTTAATGAGCACTAGAACCGCCTGTAGGATGACAAGAACCCCTTAATGACCACTAGAGCCACCTATAGGACAACAAGAACTCTTTAATGACCACTAGAACCACCTATAGGATGACAAGAACCCCTTAATGACCACTAGAGCCACCTATAGGACAACAAGAGCCCCTTAATGACCACTAGAACCACCTATAGGACAACAAGAGCCCCTTAATGAGCACTAGAACCACTATAGGATGACAAGAACCCTTAATGAGCACTAGAACCACCTATAGGAACACAAGAGCCCTTAATGACCACTAGAGCCACCTATAGGACAACAAGAACCCCTTGATGACCCCTAGAACCACCTATAGGACAACAAGAACCCCTTAATGACCATGAGAACCACCTATAGGACAACAAGAACCCCTTAATGACCACTAGAACCACCTATAGGACAACAAGAACCCCTTAATGACCACTAGAACCACCTATAGGATACCACAAGCTCCATCATACCACTAGAGCCAGATACAAGACAGGAGGAACCCCTTAATGACCACAAGAACAACCTTTAGCATATCTCTGGAGAACCTGGAGAACATCCTGGTGTTTTTTAGCAGATAGTGTGGCGATGTGTGAACAGAGGGCAGGTGTTGTGTAGTTGTAGCTGTGTGTAGTGTAGCTGTGTATAGTTGTGTGTATCTGTGTGTATCTGTGTATAGCTGTGTGTAGCTGTGTGTAGTTCTGTGTAGTTTGTGTAGTTCTGTGTATCTGTGTGTATCTGTGTGTATCTGTGTGTATCTGTGTGTATCTGTGTGTATCTGTGTGTATCTGTGTATAGCTGTGTGTAGCTGTGTAGTTCTGTGTAGTTCTGTGTATCTGTGTGTATCTGTGTGTAGCTGTGTGTATCTGTGTGTATCTGTGTGTAGCTGTGTGTATCTGATTAGTTCTGTGTATCTGTGTGTAGCTGTGTGTAGTTATGTGTATCTGTGTGTATCTGTGTGTATCTGTGTGTATCTGTGTGTAGCTGTGTGTATCTGATTAGTTCTGTGTATCTGTGTGTATCTGTGTGTATCTGTGTATAGCTGTGTGTAGTTCTGTGTAGTTTGTGTAGTTCTGTGTATCTGTGTGTATCTGTATAGCTGTGTGTAGCTGTGTGTAGTTCTGTGTAGTTTGTGTAGTTCTGTGTATCTGTGTGTATCTGTGTGTAGCTGTGTGTATCTGATTAGTTCTGTGTATCTGTGTGTAGCTGTGTGTATCTGTGTGTAGCTGTGTGTAGTTATGTGTGTGTCTGTGTGACGGTGATCACTGATGAGCGCTGACAGGAAGCAGGACGTGATGCTAATGAGGAGCAGCAGAGAGGACACAATAACACCGTGAAGTGACAGCAGCGCGGCCCTTTGATCAGCTGATCTCTGGGGACACACGCCAACCACACGCTGCTCGGCCTGCTGGGAATCGTAGTACGACACAGAGGCGACCACAGCGCTAATTATTATCATCACAGCAGCGGATCAGAGAGGGACAGATCTGCTTAAACTGGAAATATCTGCAGATTTATCCACACACTCACAATTCATCACTTTACCAGCAACTCACATCGAAGGAGGTTTCATTTGATATTAAAACTCAGTATGAGTAAAGCACAGTGAAACGGGAGGTTCAGTTTTCAGTAAAGACAGAAATTATACACTCTGGTTATAGTTTGATAAAGTATGTTCATAAAAGTGGTTATTTTATGTGACAATAAAATGATATATGTATTGCAGAAGATACATTATATTATATAATAATAATAAATAATAGATTCTCTTTTTTTGGATGTATCCATGGTTAGTTTGCAAAGCCAGAGGTCTGAAATGTGAGTTAGTCTTGTAGTTTGGACCACCTTATCCAAGACATTACCAAGACCGAAGAGTAGCAAGACCAAGACAAGACCAAGACTTTAAGAGGTCGAGACCAAGACAAGACCAAGACTTTAAGAGGTCGAGACCAAGACAAGACCAAGACTTTAAGAGGTCGAGACCAAGACAAGACCAAGACTTTAAGAGGTCGAGACCAAGACAAGACCAAGACTTTAAAGGTCCCATGACATGCTTTTCTGGTTATTACCCGTCCCCTTGTGTTCTGTAGCTTTTTCTGCATGTAAACGGTCTGCAGAGTCACAAACCCTCAAAGTACACCCTGTAGCGAGTAAAACTCTAACACAGAAAATACCTGTCTGCTGCCCCAGAACGCCTCGTTGGACATTTTTCTTTTTCTTCCTGGGTACAGTGACGTGACCATACCCAATTGGTCCAAATGGACCAATCCGTGGAGCCGTTACACTAAGTCCGCGGATTGGTCGAAATGGACCAATCCCGGACTTCCTCACACACACACACTCAATCTTTTCTCAGCTGCAGCTCCGCGGATTTCTCAGCCTGAGTCGGCGGGACGCGGCGAGGCTGTGAGTCTGTGTGCTCACACACACACCCACAGCCTGGCTGTGAGTCTGTGTGTGAGCACACAGACTCACAGCCAGGCTGTGGGTGTGTGTGTGTGCTTGGGCTGGTTTCGGGCTGGGTTTCGCTGTGTCTCGCCGACCAGGAAACCACACCAGTAAGCCAGCTCCTGTCCGCTCCTCGCAGCAGCGAGCCTCGCAACGTCCTCGCAACGTCCTCCGCCAACATGGCACCCAGACCCCACGCAGCATTCTCATCTGTTTGTCATTACTGGTGTCATTTTCTGGTTGCTAACAAATGTCATTGTAACACATAAACACACATCAGAGCACACTGGGCTCACAGGGAGGGGGGGGCAGGAGCTCCAACAAGCCGTTTTAGGAAAGAGAG
>JAAKFY010001069.1:361819-411819 GCA_011823955.1 Dissostichus mawsoni
TTAGCGTCGTCTCTCGTCTCCTCCTCAGTTTAGAGAGTTAGCGTCGTCTCTCGTCTCCTCACTCAGAGTTTAGAGAGTTAGCGTCGTCTCTCGTCTCCTCACTAGAGTTTAGAGAGTTAGCGTCGTCTCTCGTCTCCTCACTAAGATTTAGAGAGTTAGCGTCGTCTCTCGTCTCCTCACTAAGAGTTTAGAGAGTTAGCGTCGTCTCTCGTCTCCTCACTAGAGTTTAGAGAGTTAGCGTCGTCTCTCGTCTCCTCACTAAGAGTTTAAGAGTTAGCGTCGTCTCTCGTCTCCTCACTAAGTTTAGAGAGTTAGCGTCGTCTCTCGTCTCCTCACTAAGAGTTTAGAGAGTTAGCGTCGTCTCTCGTCTCCTCACTAAGAGTTTAGAGAGTTAGCGTCGTCTCTCGTCTCCTCACTCAGAGTTTAGAAGTTAGCGTCGTCTCTCGTCTCCTCACTCAGAGTTTAGAGAGTTAGCGTCGTCTCTCGTCTCCTCACTCAGAGTTTAGAGAGTTAGCGTCGTCTCTCGTCTCCTCACTCAGAGTTTAAAGAGTTAGCGTCGTCTCTCGTCTCCTCACTCAGAGTTTAAAGAGAGTTAGCGTCGTCTCTCGTCTCCTCACTCAGAGTTTAGAGAGTTAGCGTCGTCTCTCGTCTCCTCACTCAGAGTTTAGAGAGTTAGCGTCGTCTCTCGTCTCCTCACTCAGAGTTTAAAGAGAGTTAGCGTCGTCTCTCGTCTCCTCACTCAGAGTTTAGAGAGTTGCGTCGTCTCTCGTCTCCTCACTCAGAGTTTAGAGAGTTAGCGTCGTCTCTCGTCTCCTCACTCAGAGTTTAGAGAGTTAGCGTCGTCTCTCGTCTCCTCACTCAGAGTTTTAAAGAGTTAGCGTCGTCTCTCGTCTCCTCACTCAGAGTTTAAAGAGAGTTAGCGTCGTCTCCTCACTCAAGTTTTAGAGAGTTAGCGTCGTCTCTCGTCTCCTCACTCAGAGTTTAGAGAGTTAGCGTCGTCTCTCGTCTCCTCACTCAGAGTTTAGAGAGTTAGCGTCGTCTCTCGTCTCCTCACTCAGAGTTTAGAGAGTTAGCGTCGTCTCTCGTCTCCTCACTCAGAGTTTAAAGAGAGTTAGCGTCGTCTCTCGTCTCCTCACTCAGAGTTTAGAGAGTTAGCGTCGTCTCTCGTCTCCTCACTCAGAGTTTAGAGAGTTAGCGTCGTCTCTCGTCTCCTCACTCAGAGTTTTAAGAGTTAGCGTCGTCTCTCGTCTCCTCACTCAGAGTTTAGAAGAGTTAGCGTCGTCTCTCGTCACTCACTCAGTTTAAAGAGTTAGCGTCGTCTCTCGTCTCCTCACTAGAGTTTAGAGAGTTAGCGTCGTCTCTCGTCTCCTCACTCAGAGTTTAAGAGAGTTAGCGTCGTCTCTCGTCTCCTCACTCAGAGTTTAAAGAGAGTTAGCGTCGTCTCTCGTCTCCTCACTCAGAGTTTAAAGAGTTAGCGTCGTCTCTCGTCTCCTCACTCAGAGTTTAGAGAGTTAGCGTCGTCTCTCGTCTCCTCACTCAGAGTTTAGAGAGAGTTAGCGTCGTCTCCTCACTCAGAGTTTAGGAGTTAGCGTCGTCTCTCGTCTCCTCACTCAGAGTTTAAGAGAGTTAGCGTCGTCTCTCGTCTCCTCACTCAGAGTTTAGAGAGTTAGCGTCGTCTCTCGTCTCCTCACTCAGAGTTTAGAGAGTTAGCGTCATCTCTCGTCTCCTCACTCAGAGTTTAAGAGAGTTAGCGTCGTCTCTCGTCTCCTCACTCAGAGTTTAGAGAGTTAGCGTCGTCTCTCGTCTCCTCACTCAGAGTTTAAGAGAGTTAGCGTCGTCTCTCGTCTCCTCACTAAGAGTTTAGAGAGTTAGCGTCGTCTCGTCTCCTCACTCAGAGTTTAAAGAGAGTTAGCGTCGTCTCTCGTCCCTCACTCAGAGTTTAAAGAGAGTTAGCGTCGTCTCTCGTCTCCTCACTCAGAGTTTAGAGAGTTAGCGTCGTCTCTCGTCTCCTCACTCAGAGTTTAGAGAGTTAGCGTCGTCTCCTCTCTCACTCAGAGTTTAGAGAGTTAGCGTCGTCTCTCGTCTCCTCACTCAGAGTTTAAAGAGAGTTAGCGTCGTCTCTCGTCTCCTCACTCAGAGTTTAGAGAGTTAGCGTCGTCTCTCGTCTCCTCACTCAGAGTTTAGAGAGTTAGCGTCGTCTCTCGTCTCCTCACTCAGAGTTTAAGAGAGTTAGCGTCGTCTCTCGTCGTCTCCTCACTCAGAGTTTAGAGAGTTAGCGTCATCTCTCGTCTCCTCACTCAGAGTTTAAAGAGTTAGCGTCGTCTCTCGTCTCCTCACTCAGAGTTTAGAGAGTTAGCGTCGTCTCTCGTCTCCTCACTCAGAGTTTAGAGAGTTAGCGTCGTCTCTCGTCTCCTCACTAGAGTTTAGAGAGTTAGCGTCGTCTCTCGTCTCCTCACTCAGAGTTTAGAGAGTTAGCGTCGTCTCTCGTCTCCTCACTCAGAGTTTAGAGAGTTAGCGTCGTCTCTCGTCTCCTCACTCAGAGTTTAGAGAGAGTTAGCGTCGTCTCTCGTCTCCTCACTCAGAGTTTGAGAGTTAGCGTCGTCTCTCGTCTCCTCACTCAGAGTTTAGAAGTTAGCGTCGTCTCTCGTCTCCTCACTCAGAGTTTAGAGATTAGCGTCGTCTCTTGTCTCCTCACTCAGAGTTTAGAGAGAGTTAGCGTCGTCTCTCGTCTCCTCACTCAGAGTTTAGAGAGTTAGCGTCGTCTCTCGTCTCCTCACTCAGAGTTTAGAGAGAGTTGCGCGTCTCTCGTCTCCTCACTCAGAGTTTTAAGAGTTAGCGTCGTCTCTCGTCTCCTCACTCAGAGTTTAAAGAGAGTTAGCGTCGTCTCTCGTCTCCTCACTCAGAGTTTAGAGAGAGTTAGCGTCGTCTCTCGTCTCCTCACTCAGAGTTTAGAGAGTTAGCGTCGTCTCTCGTCTCCTCACTCAGAGTTTAGAGAGAGTTAGCGTCGTCTCTCGTCTCCTCACTCAGAGTTTAGAGAGTTAGCGTCGTCTCTCGTCTCCTCACTCAGAGTTTAGAGAGAGTTCGCGTCGTCTCTCGTCTCCTCACTCAGAGTTTAAAGAGTTAGCGTCGTCTCTCGTCTCCTCACTCAGAGTTTAGAGAGAGTTAGCGTCGTCTCTCTCTCCTCACTCAGAGTTTAGAGAGTTAGCGTCGTCTCTCGTCTCCTCACTCAGAGTTTAGAGAGTTAGCGTCGTCTCTCGTCTCCTCACTCAGAGTTTAAGAGAGTTAGCGTCGTCTCTCGTCTCCTCACTCAGAGTTTAGAGAGTTAGCGTCGTCTCGTCTCCTCACTCAGAGTTTAGAGAGAGTTGCGTCGTCTCTCGTCTCCTCACTCAGAGTTTAAAGAGTTAGCGTCGTCTCTCGTCTCCTCACTAAGAGTTTAGAGAGTTAGCGTCGTCTCTCGTCTCCTCACTCAGAGTTAGAGAATTAGCGTCGTCTCTCGTCTCCTCACTCAGAGTTTAGAGAGTTAGCGTCGTCTCTCGTCTCCTCACTAAGTTTAGAGAGTTAGCGTCGTCTCTCGTCTCCTCACTCAGAGTTTAAAGAGAGTTAGCGTCGTCTCTCGTCTCCTCACTAGAGTTTAGAGAGAGTTAGCGTCGTCTCTCGTCTCCTCACTCAGAGTTTAGAGAGTTAGCGTCGTCTCTCGTCTCCTCACTCAGAGTTTAGAGAGAGTTAGCGTCGTCTCTCGTCTCCTCACTCAGAGTTTAGAGAGTTAGCGTCGTCTCTCGTCTCCTCACTCAGAGTTTAGAGAGTTAGCGTCGTCTCTCGTCTCCTCACTCAGAGTTTAGAGAGTTAGCGTCGTCTCTTCGTCCTCACTCAGAGTTTAGAAGAGTTAGCGTCGTCTCTCGTCTCCTCACTCAGAGTTTAAGAGAGTTAGCGTCGTCTCTCGTCTCCTCACTCAGAGTTTAGAGAGTTAGCGTCGTCTCTCGTCTCCTCACTCAGAGTTTAGAGAGAGTTAGCGTCGTCTCTCGTCTCCTCACTCAGAGTTTAGAGAGTTAGCGTCGTCTCTCGTCTCCTCACTCAGAGTTTAAGAGAGTTAGCGTCGTCTCTCGTCTCCTCACTCAGAGTTTAGAGAGTTAGCGTCGTCTCTCGTCTCCTCACTCAGAGTTTAGAGAGTTAGCGTCGTCTCTCGTCTCCTCACTCAGAGTTTAAAGAGTTAGCGTCGTCTCTCGTCTCCTCACTCAGAGTTTAAGAGAGTTAGCGTCGTCTCTCGTCTCCTCACTCAGAGTTTAGAGAGTTAGCGTCGTCTCTTGTCTCCTCACTCAGAGTTTAGAGAGTTAGCGTCGTCTCTCGTCTCCTCACTCAGAGTTTAGAGAGTTAGCGTCGTCTCTCGTCTCCTCACTCAGAGTTTAGAGAGAGTTAGCGTCGTCTCTCGTCTCCTCACTCAGAGTTTAGAGAGTTAGCGTCGTCTCTCGTCTCCTCACTCAGAGTTTAGAGAGTTAGCGTCGTCTCTCGTCTCCTCACTCAGAGTTTAGAGAGAGTTAGCGTCGTCTCTTGTCTCCTCACTCAGAGTTTAGAGAGAGTTAGCGTCGTCTCTCGTCTCCTCACTCAGAGTTTAGAGAGTTAGCGTCGTCTCTCGTCTCCTCACTCAGAGTTAGAGAGTTAGCGTCGTCTCTCGTCTCCTCACTCAGAGTTTAGAGAGTTAGCGTCGTCTCTCGTCTCTCACTCAGAGTTTAGAGAGTTAGCGTCGTCTCTCGTCTCCTCACTCAGAGTTTAGAGAGTTAGCGTCGTCTCTCGTCTCCTCACTCAGAGTTTAGAGAGTTAGCCTCGTCTCTCGTCTCCTCAGAGTCTCACCTCTGTACGGCGTCCCTCTCTCCGTCTCTGGACTGTGAGCCCGGAAATACTGAAACAGTAAAGTTACACATTGGTGAGGAGATTACACAGTATAAAGTACTATTACAGAGTATAAAGTACTTCTACACAGTATAATAAAGTACTTCTACACAGTATAATAAAGTACTTGTACACAGTATAATAAAGTACTTGTACACAGTATAATAAAGTACTTGTACACAGTATAATAAAGTACTTGTACACAGTATAATAAAGTACTTGTACACAGTGAACTCGGTGTTGTACGTACTTTAAACGTCGGTAGAACTTGATGTTGAATTCTTTACAGACTTCAAAGTTTTCCTCCTGAGCGCAATCTAAACTCCCACTCTGACCGCCTGCTGCCAGTCTGAGAGAGAGACAGGTGAGAGGGAGACAGGTGAGAGACAGACAGGTGAGAGACAGGCGAGAGGGAGACAGGTGAAGGGAGACAGGTGAGAGACAGACAGGTGAGAGGGAGACAGAGAGGGACAGGTGAGAGACAGGTGAGAGAGAGACAGGTGAGAGAGAGGACAGGTGAGAGACAGGCGAGAGGGAGACAGGTGAGAGAGAGACAGGTGAGAGACAGACAGGTGAGAGACAGGCGAGAGGGAGACAGGTGAGAGAGAGACAGGTGAGCGACGGACAGGTGAGAGGGACAGAGAGGGAGACAGGTGAGAGACAGACAGGTGAGAGACAGCGAGAGGGGAGACAGGTGAGAGGGACAGGTGAGAGACAGACAGGTGAGAGGGAGACAGAGAGGGAGACAGGTGAGAGACAGGTGAGAGAGAGACAGGTGAGAGAGACAGGTGAGAGAGAGACAGGTGAGAGACAGGCGAGAGGGATACAGGTGAGAGAGAGACAGGTGAGAGACAGACAGGTGAGAGACAGGCGAGAGGGAGACAGGTGAGAGACAGACAGGTGAGAGCAGGCGAGAGGGAGACAGGTGATAGGGAGACAGGTGAGAGACAGACAGGTGAGAGGGAGACAGAGAGGGAGACAGGTGAGAGACAGTGAGAGAGAGACAGGAGAGAAACAGGTGAGAGAGAGACAGGTGAGAGACAGGCGAGAGGGAGACAGGTGAGAGAGAGACAGGTGAGAGACAGACAGGTGAGAGGGAGACAGAGAGGGAGACAGGTGAGAGACAGGTGAGAGGGAGACAGTGAGAGACAGACAGGTGAGAGACAGGCAAAGGGAGACAGGTGAGAGAGAGACAGGTGAGAGACAGACAGGTGAGAGACAGGCGAGACGGAGACAGGTGAGAGAGAGACAGGTGAGAGACAGACAGGTGAGAGGGAGACAGAGAGGGAGACAGGTGAGAGAGCAGGTGAGAGACAGGTGAGAGGGAGACAGGTGAGAGACAGACAGGTGAGAGACAGGCGAGAGGGAGACAGGTGAGAGAGAGACAGGTGAGAGACAGACAGGTGAGGGAGACAGTGAGAGACAGGTGAGAGGGAGACAGGTGAGAGAGAGACAGGTGAGAGAGAGACAGGTGAGAGGGAGACAGGTGAGAGGGAGACAGGTGAGAGACATGTGAGAGGGAGACAGGTGAGAGAGAGAGACAGGTGAGAGGGAGACAGGAAGACATAAACTTAATTTCTGAAAAGCATAACTTCAAAATCAAAGCTCTCTCTCTATACTTTCAGGTAGAAAACACTTCATTATTCAGTTTGATGGATGTTCATGTTTGTGTTCAGCTGCATTTCCCCTGAGCCTCGTTAGCAGTTCAGCTTCAGTTCAGAGGATGTCCTCCTTTGTTTACTTCAGGAACATAGTGACATCACTACTGAACACTCGCACTCCTATTGGCTGGCGCTGCAACACATTGTACGTGACAGGCTACGGGACAACATGTTAGATGTTGTGCACATAAAGAATTTAACAGTATTTTGATTTAGTGTGTAGATTTTATTTGTTTCTTCATTGCTCTACATACATACTCCTAAGTGAGACCTACCCTGTGTGTGTGGTGTGTGTGGGTGTGTGTGTGTGTGTGTGTGTTGTGTGGTGTGGTGTGTGTGTGTGTGTGTGTGTGTGTGTGTGTGGGTGTGTGTGTGTGTCAGCAGATGGAGATTCAACTCTGATTCCCACAGGTCGCTCTGTCTGTACCGACGTTGTGGTATTTTATAAAAGAAGTATATTTTAGTTTTTAATCAGATGATATGTATTGGTATGTATTTGCAGGCTTTACTTCCAGCGTATAGTAACAACCACAATACAATATAATCATATAATAATCAATATAGCCAATAGGAGCACGAGTGTTCCATAGTGATGTCACTGGGTTCCTGGGATTTTAACCCCAACACATTCCAGGAGAGGGAACTCCACAGAAAGCTGAATATTATTTTAAAAACCATCAAACTGTTTTTATATGTTCCTGTGATTCAGCCCGACCACTGTTGACCAAACCTAACATCATCTGTGACAACAACAACAACAATCAGAGACAAACAGCTGATGAAAGAATACGATAATAAAATATAAGATCCTTCTTCCAGAAAAGGTCATTTTAAAGCATTTCATTTTTCATCATTCAAAACCTCATTGAAAAAACTACCACTTTAAGGTTGCCCAACACCACTGAAACCCTGACTTAATGAGCATCACACGTTTCTAAAACCACGATTTAATGTTATTAATTATTGATGTTGGGATTATATATTGATGCCGAACTAAAGAGGAGTTATGAAAGCATCAGAAAACACACCCAGTAGTTCTTTAACACACACCCAGTATAAACCATAGAGTTTGAATTAGTAATTAGCAGTTTTCTACATGGAGTCTGGTTCTGGTGTTACAAAGGAGAACAGACACGTTCAGTAACAGCTGTTTGATTGGGATCAATATTAGGAGAATCTACTCTAAGCTATGATTAATGATCCTTTTAGGGACTTTCAATCTAAACCTTATTTAATAACCTACCACTTAAAGGTTTCCTAACACCACTGGAAACCTTGAACTACGGTACCATTAAACCAAATCCTCTTTAGTTCTGCATCACACGTTTCGATTTGCTGTTATTAGTTATTGATGTTGGGATTATACATTTAAGCCGAACTAAAGAGGGATTATGTTTACATCAGAAAACACACCCAGTTGTATTTTAACACACACCCGTTTGACCCATAACGCCTTAATGGAGTAATTAGCAGTTTTGTGGCATGGAGTCTGGTTCTGGTGTTGCTTCCCCCCTGCTGTGTTTGCATGGTGTCATTGTGTTTGCATGGTGTTTGCATGGTGTCTGCATGGTGTCTGCTGTACCTTGCACGTCCCGGGCCAGATTCTTCCAGGTCTCGGAGTACTGGATGCAGTGTCCGCACCAGGAGGAGTAGAACTGGATGAACCAGGCCGAGGAGGAGTTAGTGACGGACGGACTGAAGCTGCCGCCGCTCAGGATCACCAGCGGGTCCTCCTCCGTGTACAGCCGGGCAGAGGAGCTCCCACAGCGGGGGCGAGCAGCCACAGCCCCGCCGAGAAGAACCAGAGCCGGAGCATTCCTCCAGAAGCACCGGGGACACACAGAGAGCCGGTCAGAGACAAGAGTTTATGCCCGAACAGGCAGCTTTATCCGGGCAGACATGAGAGCAGCTGCCGCTAACAGAGAGCTCCACAGCGGAGAGAAGACGTCCCACTCTGACTATAAAACACCACGAAACCATACAAATAATACAATATTAACTTCGGATATTGTATGAGTTTGTATTTTATTTCAACTTGTCCTTGTTTTATTTTTCTTAGATTCTCATTTTTACTAAAATCCATATTTAATGAGCGTTGTTTGAGAAATGAACAACATTTCACTTCTGTTTTCACTGGGAGTGAGGCTCCTATCATAGACGATCTTTGTCAAACTGAGCCTGACGTCACTTCCGCGCTGCGTGGAGTTAAGACATGTAAATACATTTCAAATAAAAACATTTTTAAATAATGACATAAAGAATTATCTGTGAAATAAAAATAATTACATTAATTTAAAGAAGCATTACGTTCAAACATAAGGTTGAAAATATTATATAATAAATAATAATAATTATAAATATAATGTTATTAGATATTTGACAGAGCACAGTCACAGTAATAACATTAATATAAGGTTATAATAGCAGAGCAGTGATGATATTAATATATTAAACTGATTCTGAGGAAGTCCTGTTGGAGTAAAAGAGAATATTAAGTTATATTAGTTGTGTTTTATATTAAAAATCATACATTTCTTTACTCTGTTAAACTTTACTCTGGAACTTCCGGTTGAACTGCCACGAATGCACGTATCGCAGTAATCGCAGCTTACGTCACGTTAGCGTCCTGTCTCCATAGCAACAGCGCGACACGTCCGAGACACAGAAACAAACAGGTGAGGCTTTTTAAATACTAACTACCTTTAAATACTAACTTTACTACCTTTAAATTACCTTTATATCGTATTTACTACCTTTAAATCAAAGATATTGTACACAAATCACCGTTAAATTAACTTTACTACTTAGAACTACCTTTAAACTAAAGTTATTGTCATAAATGACCTTTAAATGGAGTGAATCTTCAGTCAGGTGTATTTCCTCTCCCCTCCTCCTCCTCCTCCTCCTCTCAGGTACCATGTCCTCCCCCAGGCTTGGTGTGATGAGAGACTCCGCTGACCAACCCGCTGCACATCAAGGTGAGACACAGATGATGATGATGATGATGATGATGATGATGATATGATGATGATGATGATGTGGTGATGATGATGATATGATGATGATGATGATGATGTGATGATGATGATGATGATGATGATGATGATGGTGATGGTGATGGTGATGCCCCCTGCAGGCCTCTCTGGGTCGGTCCGTCTCCAGAGGGTTTTCAGTTCCTGGTCCAGATTTCACTTTTGGGATGAGCAACGACTCAACTGAAGGGGCGTGGCCGAAGGTGAGCATCCTGTAGCATTAGCATGTAGCATTAGCATGTAGCATTAGCATGTAGCATTAGCATGTAGCATTAGCATGTAGCACTCATATTGGATCTTTGATAAAGGTTGCTAACATGAAGACTGATAGCATTAGCATGTTATTAGCGGTAAATATAAGCTGAATAGACCCAATCGCAACATCTGGTAACTGATACACACTGAATAACAGAGTGCCTGTGTGTGTGTGTGTGGTGTGTGTGTGTGTGTGTGTGTGTGTGTGTGTGTGTGTGTGTGTGTGTGTGTGTGTGTTTAGCATCGGTCAGCTGTCACACTGTGTTTGCATGAAGGAAACATGCCTTCAGGCAACAATCCCTGCTGTCACTCACACACACACACACACACACACACACACACACACACACACACACACACACACTATCTTTGCGAGGAGATGTCAGACTTGGTTTTATTTAATTGATGTTATTTAATATATCATGTTTGATCTGTTGGAGAGCTCTTGGCTTTACTGAATGCTTGATAATTAAAATGTAGTTCAGTCAGTATTGTAGTTTATAAATACAACTAGAGAATGCATTCCTGAAGAAATTGCTAGTGGGAATGCTTTATGCTGAAAAGCTGACGCTGAACTGCTATGCTGAAATGTAATGTGTAAGAAGAAAGTGAAGAATTTAGATTGAAATGATACATGAACACTGGGGGCTTGAATGTGTGATGAGAGAAGAAAAGAAAGTAAAAAGGCTTGGAAAAGCAGCAGAATATTTGAACTGCAAACTTTTGAACTAAGTTGATGCGAATGATCTGTCGTCATGGCAATGGTATTTGATGACATCCCATAATACGCTTAGATTTGTTGATGGCTGCATCGTTACCAAACCTGTGAAGTTTTGGGCCATTTGGAGCATTTTCACTGAAGTTATGAGAAAACCGTGTTTCATGGCGAGCATTGTGTTGCCAAGGCAACTGCATTTGAAGAAATCTCAAAGCGGTCCCGTAGATGTCTTCACGGCTGGACTGTTAGCACACATGTGAAGTTTGAGCACTTTTTCACCATTTTCATAGGAGTTATAGCAATATCGTGTTTTACGGCGAGGGATGCGTTGCCATGGCAACAGCTTTTGAGGAAAACTCACTAATGGCACATAGAGATGTTGAGGGCTGGACCATTAACCATTATCTGAAGTCTGGTGCTGTTTTGACCATTTGCATAGGTATCACGACAACATCGTGTTTTATGGCGAGGGATGCGTTGCCATAGTAACCACATTACGTAACATCAGATTTGACATAGAGCTGTTCAGGGCCACAATGTTAACCGTCATGTGATGTTTGGTGGCGTTCTGAGCATGGCAGTTGGAGTTATGACATCATCAGGTCATTTCTCCAACACACAGGTGTTTGTGTTTGAGGTGACGACGTTAGGAAACACCTGTGCTTGAGTCCAGAGATCAAAGGTTTCCATGGTGATGTGCAGTAATCAGTGAGAGGAGAGCCTTTGCATTGTTCTGAATGAGAGATAAAGCTCTTACATGGGAACGTTTTGTTGAAGAACCGTAACAGATATCGGTGAAATTTCAAAGCGTGAAGCATGTCAGGACACTAAGGAGCGTCTGATGCTGCGTTCACACCAGACGCGATGCGATGTTTGAGTTTCCTGAGTGTTGTCTCTCTCTCAGTCCTCTCCAGCTGGGAGTTGTAGTTCCTGAGTGTAGTCTCTCTCTCTCAGCTGGGAGTTGTAGTTCCTGAGTGTAGTCTCTCTCTCCAGCAGGGAGTTGTAGTTCCTGAGTGTTGTCTCTCTCTCAGTCCTCTGGGAGTTGTAGTTCCTGAGTGAGTCTCTCTCTCCAGTCGGGAGTTGTAGTTCATGAGTGTAGTCTCTCTCTCAGTCCTCTGGGAGTTGTAGTTCCTGAGTGAGTCTCTGTCTTAGTCCTCTGGGGTTTAGTTCCTGAGTGTAGTCTCTCTCTCAGTCCTCTGGGAGTTGTAGTTCATGAGTGTAGTCTCTCTCTCCTCCTCTCCAGCTGGGAGTTGTAGTTCCTGAGTGTAGTCTCTCTCTCCAGCTGGGAGTTGTAGTTCCTGAGTGTAGTCTCTCTCTCCAGCTGGGAGTTGTAGTTCCTGAGTGTGTCTCTCTCTCCAGCTGGGAGTTGTAGTTCCTGAGTATAGTCTCTCTCTCCAGCTGGGAGTTGTAGTTCCTGAGTGTTGTCTCTCTCTCCAGCTGGGAGTTGTAGTTCCTGAATGTAGTCTCTCTCTCAGTCCCTGGGAGTTGTAGTTCCTGAGTGTAGTCTCTCTCTCCAGCTGGGAGTTGTAGTTCCTGAGTGTAGTCTCTCTCTCAGTCCTCTGGGAGTTGTAGTTCCTGAGTGTAGTCTCTCTCTCTCTGCTGGGAGTTGTAGTTCCTGAGTGTAGTCTCTCTCTCAGTCCTCTGGAGTTGTAGTTCCTGAGTGTAGTCTCTCTCTTAGTCCTCTGGGAGTTGTAGTTCCTGAGTGTTGTCTCTCTCTGTCCTCTCCAGCTGGGAGTTAGTTCCTGAGTGTAGTCTCTCTCTCTCCAGCTGGGAGTTGTAGTTCCTGAGTGTGTCTCTCTCTCAGCCTGGGAGTTGTAGTTCCTGAGTGTTGTCTCTCTCTCAGTCCTCTGGGGAGTTGTAGTTCCTGAGTAGAGTCTCTCTCTCCAGCTGGGAGTTGTAGTTCCTGAGTGTAGTCTCTCTCTCAGCTGGGAGTTGTAGTTCCTGAGTGTTGTCTCTCTCTCAGTCCTCTGGGAGTTGTAGTTCCTGAGTAGTCTCTCTCTCAGTCCTCTGGGAGTTGTAGTTCCTGAGTGTAGTCTCTCTCTCAGTCCTCTGGGAGTTGTAGTTCATGAGTGTAGTCTCTCTCTCAGTCCTCTGGGAGTTGTAGTTCCTGAGTGTAGTCTCTCTCTCAGTCCTCTGGGAGTTGTAGTTCCTGAGTGTAGTCTCTCTCTCATTCCTCTCCAGCTGGGAGTTGTAGTTCCTGAGTGTATCTCTCTCAGTCCTCTCGGGAGTTGTAGTTCCTGAGTGTAGTCTCTCTCTCTCAGTCCTCTGGGAGTTGTAGTTCCTGAGTGTAGTCTCTCTCTCAGTCCTCTCCAGCTGGGCGTTGTAGTTCCTGAGTGTAGTCTCACTCTCAGTCCTCTCCAGCTGGGAGTTGTAGTTCCTGAGTGTAGTCTCTCTCAGTCCTCTGGAGTTGTAGTTCCTGAGTGTAGTCTCTCTCTCAGTCCTCTGGGAGTTGTAGTTCGTGAGTGTAGTCTCTCTCAGTCCTCTGGGAGTTTGTAGTTCCTGGTGTAGTCTCTCTCAGTCCTCTGGGAGTTGTAGTTCCTGAGTGTAGTCTCTCTCTCAGTCCTCTCCAGCTGGTTGGTGCAGAGGCGTTCTGACTCCGCCCCGTCGCAGCCCTCCCTCCGGACTTCCTGTCTCTGAACCGAGACGCCGTGCGCTCCGGCATCGTGACGTCCAAGGAGCTGAGCCAATACCGCGCTCAGATGGGCGGGCCTATAGCCAGAGCCACGCCCCCACACCACAGAGGGGCGGGACTTCACGGCGCCCGGCGGTGCCCGACATCACGTTCGGGTCACGACCAAGTGAGGAAATCTCGTTAGTGGTTAACTGTTACTATAGTTACTACTAGTATTATGATGTTTACTATAACATGAATGGTTATTATGGTTACTATAGTAACAGTTAATGGTTACTATAGTAACAGTGACTAACTGATCACAGGCGTCAGACCCGTTCAGCGTCCTCCTCTCTCATCAGTACGGACGGCGCTGGCTGGACGAACAGATGAAGAACAGCAGGAATCAAACCAGCAACCAGCAGCAAGAAAGGGTGAGAAACTCACCTCCTCACCTCCTCTCCTAACCTCCTCATCTCCTGTCCTCCTCTCCTCTCCTCCTCCCCTCCTCTCCTTACCTCCTCACCTCCTCTCCTCACCTCCCCTCCTAACCTTCTATTCTCCTACACCTGCAAACATGCACCTTAACGTTCCATTTCCCTCCCAACCAAAGTTTAAGGTGTCTGTGTGTGTGTGTGTGTGTGTGTGTGTGTGTGTGTGTGTGTGTGTGTGTGTGTGTGTGTGTGTGTGTGTGTGTGTGTGTGGGTGTGTGTGTTGTGTGTGTGTGTGTGTGTGTGTGTGTGTGTGTGGTGGTGTGTGTTGTGTGTGTGTGTGTGTGTGGTGTGTGTGTTTGTTTGTATAGTTTAAAGCAGGGTGTATCCCAGACAGGAGGAGCAGAGAGCTGACCGTCTCTCCCCTTCGACACACACTGCCCCCCCTCACACAGGTAAGAGTACTCTCTCTCTCTCTCTCTCTCAGGTGTAACCTCTCTTTCTCTTTCTCTCTCTCTCTCTCTCTCTCTCTCTCTCTCTCTCTCTCTCTCTCTCTCTCTCTCTCTCTCTCTCTCCTCTCTCCTCTCTCTCATGTATCCTCTCTCTCTCTCTTCTCTCTCTCTCTCTCTCTCTCTCTCTCTCTCTCTCTCAGGTGTAACCTCTCTCTCTTTCTCTCTCTCTCTCAGGTGGCTCCGGCTCTCAACACCTTCAGGGACCCAGAGGCTCGTCAGCGGGCCCTCAGGAGTCTTCAGGCCCGGAGAGGCGTTCAGGGTCCACTCTGACGAGGAGTAATCATGTTCAACACCAATAAAAAGGCTCCGTAAATCTGAGTGTCGTTCTTCCTCTGGACGCTGCAGTCCCTCAAAGTCAAAGTCAACTTTATTGTCAATCTTTCAGTTTGTGTGTACAGAGAGATCGAAATACCGTTTCCCACAATCCAGAATACAAAATACAACAGTGTGTGAGTGTCTGTGTGTGTGTGTGTGTGTGTGTGTGTGTGTGTGTGTGTGTGTGTGTGTGTGTGTGTGTGTGTGTGTGTGTGTGTGTGTGTGTGTGTGTGTCTGTGTGTGCGTGCGTGCGTGCGTGCGTGCGTGCGTGCGTGCGTGCGTGCGTGCGTGCGTGCGTGCGTGCGCGTGCGTGCGTGTGTGTTAAAGTCACCTGCTGCAGTACCTGCTCCTGGCCAGCAGGGCGAGGTTGATCTGGAAGTCAGTGGTGTCTGAATGTGTTTCTGGTTTAGTTGGGTGGGTAGAAGGGGGTATCATGCACCCCCTGAAATATACTTCTAATCAGCTTTTCTAGATTGGAAAATTGTGTAGAAAACGATTAGCTATGTTAAAAAGTTGGAAAATTGTCCCACGTATATTCTTTTCCCAAATTAGTGTTTATTTACCCTAAAATTTAGTTTCACTCTTTTTACACCTTTCACTATATCTCAACCATTATTGCAGATAACTGAACAAACAAGGGGTCCAGATCCATGTTGTGAGGGTCAAGGAACACAATAAAACTATTCTTAAAGTGATCACATGTGTGTGTGGCATGCTAATAGGCTAATTAGTGCCGCCATTACAAGAAAATTGCATTTTAGTCTTGTACCAAGAAGGATGTATTTTGCACCGACACAGAAATATACTTATCAGTGTTTCCTAAATGGAAAAAGTATGTAGAAAATGATGAGCTATGTTTGAGCTGGAGGAGAAATTAAGACTCGAAATTATAATTCTTAAGAATCAGCAAAGAATCACTGAAGAAGACAATGTGTCATATTCTCTAATCATATTTGTTATACTTGTTTTTTATCTCAATTTCATGTTAGTTCTCCAAATGTTGTTATTTAATGTTCTTGTGTGTGTTTTTTGAATAAAATATAAAACGGCCTGATGAGAACATGTGGTCACAATGGGAGCTTATTGAAATGCAATTGCAAAAAAACAGCATTACAAATATTCAGGGCTATAGGTTGTTTATTATGTGATTGCGGGTAAGTCGTCCACCGATGTCTTCACGGATGCCAGGAGGATTTCGCTGCTTCTTCTTGTGTCGGAAGGTGAATATAATTCCTAAGGCGGCGCTGGAGAGCCAAGGAAACGTTTCTAATAGCCCGACATGCAGTTGTGCGATGAACATTAATCATGTCTCCCACAGTATTTTGAAAGGCCCCGTTCGCGTAATATCTGAGCGCAATCAGCACCTGCGAGGTTGGGGAGAGCGCAGCGTTTCTGTCTGATCCGTGCTGGAGTTGAGGGGAAATCTCCTCGATTAAATCAAAAAGGGCTTGTCTGCCGAAACGAAACCTCTCTATCTGCTCACTGAATAGATGTCCAGTGGGTTTGAAACCTCTCTATCTGCTCACTGAATAGATGTCCAGTGGGTTTGAAACCTCTCTATCTGCTCACTGAATAGATGTCCAGTGGGTTTGAAACCTCTCTATCTGCTCACTGAATAGATGTCCAGTGGGTTTGAAACCTCTCTATCAGCTCACTGAATAGATGTCCAGTGGGTTTGAAACCTCTCTATCAGCTCACTGAATAGATGTCCAGTGGGTTTGAAACCTCTCTATCTGCTCACTGAATAGATGTCCAGTGGGTTTGAAACCTCTCTATCAGCTCACTGAATAGATGTCCAGTGGGTTTGAAACCTCTCTATCAGCTCACTGAATAGATGTCCAGTGGGTTTGAAACCTCTCTATCAGCTCACTGAATAGATGTCCAGTGGGTTTGAAACCTCTCTATCTCACTGAATAGAGTGGGTTTGAAACCTCTCTATCTGCTCACTGAATAGATGTGGGTTTGAAACCTCTCTATCTGCTCACTGAATAGATGTGTGGGTTTGAAACCTCTCTATCTGCTCACTGAATAGATGTCCAGTGGGTTTGTTCGATCGCGGACGACTCTTTCTCGTCTTAATGCCCTTTCGTTGTTAAACATGTAAACAAGACGCACTGCCATCGTTAACGTTACTATGGATACTAGTCTGTCTTTCAGATTTACGCCTGCTCCACACTAGGCGTAAAAGTGACACCCGGGCTCAACGCATACAGGGCTTCAGTCTAAGTGGTGCACTAGTCATAACTTTAGTTTGGTCTTAACCTTCGGTTCTACGTCGGACGTAGAGTTACGCCCAGCTTACGCCCAGCTGCTGCACTCCACTCCAGGAGATCAACCAGGGAGGTTGGCAGGACAGGACCACACCGGTCTCAACACTCCATCATCCTCATCCATCCCTGCTCCTCATCATAGGGGTTTGGTTTTTCTAAAATGGATTCATCAGCTCGCTTACAGGGATGGTTCAAACGTTGGACGTGCGGCTTCAGAGAATCATAGCATGGAGGAAGGCGAGCCAGGTCAACCTTAGACCCCCACCATTTTGCGCAGCAACTTGGCACGGACAGCGTCCACTGAAGACTCACGACTCTCTCCATATATCAGACAGGTGAATTGCTCCAACTGCTTCAGCACCTCAGGCTTGACATTCCAGTTGTCACCGAGTTGACTGAACGCCTGTGAAACTTGAGGTTCTTCACCAGCTTTTTCAAGGGCCCCACCTTCCCCTTCCCTTTGAAGGCACTGGTGCAGTCTTCTCCGCTGAACACATGGAATCCGAGAAGTGTGGCACAGTAGTCTTCTCCCAGGGATTCTGCGAGCCCAGAGAGGTTGAGAAGTTGTCTATGTTTCCCTGACCCCGTATCCAGGTATATAGTCAGCTTGATGGCATGAGCGTGGTAAAGAAGAATCACAAAGATATCTGTGTCAGGTGTTCTGACTACAGCATTATTGTACCCAAGGGCAGCAGCATGATGAAGGTAGAGTACCACCCTGTATCAGTCTCTTCCTGGTTGCTGTAGATTGTGGGGAGCTCACGTACCTCAACCTGATGCACTTTGATCAACAATGACAGAGACTAGAAACAAATCACAGATAATCACTTACGGTATAATTTAACCATCAGTCACTTGTAATTTGGGCTTTCAATTGACCTTGCCATTTGAGGAGAGAAGTTGATGGGCTCTCCCTTCCACGATCAGCACTGCCATTTCTGTTCTCTCCATCCTTGAAGCTGCCTGTTGATCACTCCATGGCAGAGTTGCTTTTGGTTGTCATCATTTGTGAGGAACATCTTGAAGTCATATGGCTTCCTGGTTGCTGGTCCAGTGTTGTGTTCAAAATTCCAGCAAAGACACACAACTTCTAAGTTTAACTATTTATTATAAGAGAGCAAAAGATATATATCACTTGGCCAAGGACTCCGTCACGTCATAGAAATCACAGACAGCAAAGCTGTAATCTGTAACCACTATTTCCGGAAAGAGCCCCGACCCTCGTGCGACAATACATTTTTATTACACAGGGCGTTGCCCGTACATTTATGATTGGTCAAGACTAGCTGAAGAGATACCGCGGTTTAGACTTGGTTCTCTTTGGTAGGTGCGCCTACTTTGAAAAAGGTCTCTTGGCAACACGATCCTCCAATCAGCATTCGGCCGGCCTGTGGAAGTCCCTCCCTACTCTGGCACCATCATACGTAATTTGTTTTTGCTGAAGCTTTCTGCAGATATAGTGGAATCTTGATAAGGCTGCTTCCTAGCTGTGTGTGGGAGTGGAGCTCCCATACAACTCAAGGCCGGAGCGATGTCCTGTTTATGAATAACTCTTTGTATTCTGCCAGTGTCTGCACCTGACCTTGCTACTCTGTATTGCAGACTAAAACTTTCTTATGAGACTTTTCCCTTTGTTTTCCTCTCCAATCCATCAAACCTTGGGATTGGTGATCTTGTCTATTTATTTGATAGTCATAGTAATCTCATGAGCACAATAAGCATATCATGTAATAATAAGAATCCCTCTTGTAATGTTATATAAAAATAGACTCCACACCAGCCAAAATGATCTTCTCTGAACTGCCACGTCTCAACCTCTCCTGCGCTTTGATAGATCCTGGATGGTAACTGTCAGTCGAGAACAAAAAGTGCTTTTTGGCCACCATCTGATCAAGCACTTGTAGGCATATCTCCCCACAGGTTGGGGGAAGGTTGGTGAGGACATGGAGCAGAGCCATGCCATCCTGGATGAACAGGGCATCCTTAGGGTATGGCAGATCCTTTGGGGTGGTGTCCTCCAGAATGTAGTGCAGAAGAGCCGCTTTATTAAGGTAGGGACACACCAAGCTGACACCAAAGAACTCACACAGACGGACCCGATGGTGTCCCAAGGCTAGGTGGCACGGGCATTAGGGGATATTTCACGAGTTCCTCCAAGTCCAATGGCTCCTCTGCACGTTGTGACTTGACAAGGTGCAGGAAAGCAAGATTGCTTTGCTCCTGATACTGGATGACCTGGAATGATATTGATAGTGTATCATTACAAAATATTGGGTCATTAAAATACTTAATTTCAATAATACAGTAGACCTCAGGTATTGGAACATCTCATTACCTTTCCCTGTGAGGATGTGAGGGTGACCTTTTTGTTACAAGCTTCCATGGTCTTGAGCTTCTTCTTTTTGATTGGGTCAAAGAAGCTACCTGGCTCTCTGCTCTGTAGCCGTTTGATGAGCTCAGCTTTAGCAGCCTTGCCCACAGTTTCTGCTTGTAGCACGTCCATCTCGACCTCCATGAGGACAGGAGCACCAGAAGCCAGGGAGTAGAGCCTGTCCTTGTCTGAGATGGTGAAGGGGTTCGTAAAGTTCCTAATTGTCTCGATGGTTCACTGAATGGCCTCCTCACCCTTTTTGCCCTCTGCCTTCTCCAGCTCCCGATGTTTCCCCGCCCATGGGCAGTCTGGGTCTTTGATGAGGTCCACCATCTCAAGGGTCTTTTGATAAAACTGTGCCCGTGTGGAGGTTGTTCGACACCACCTCTGGTATGCCCCAAACTGGCTGTATAGTCCAGTGAAGCCACCTTAAAAGTATGAAACAAATATGTGATCTGCTGCTTCCACACAATAAATTACATGCATTTTAATTCAGAAATCATCAAATGAAATGTGGTTTTGTGAGAGCAGTATACACTTGTATTATATAATATAATCATCTTGATACAATGTCTGTATATCTTTTCATGTACATACACAATGTCTGGGTGACTGGGTGAGCATCGAAATGTATGGTCTTGTCGACTGCACTAAGTGCCCCCGGTATCATTGAGCGGCCACCGCAATTGCACCCTTAGAAAGCAGGTCTTTGGCCCCTGGGTGTGTGTTCTCCAGGTTTGTCAGATAGACCTTCAGCCAAGTCAGATATCTGCAGATAAGGGAGGCACAGATTACACATAGAAACATTTATTTTCAAAGCTTGTCTCATAATGCCAGTTCGGTAAATTGGCATGTAAATAGCACAAACCTTGAGTAGTCGTGTCCATCAAATGCAAAGAAGATATTTGCCATCTCTCCATTGCATTTGTGAAACAACTGGATGTTGTTGGTCTTAACGGAGTGGAGGAGCATGGAGACAAGATGACAGTGGGTAATAAACGACATCCATAAGGCAGCTGTCTTTCCCAGGTGCGCGCCTTCTCCTCATAGGCGTGATTCTTCTCGATGAGGAGTTGAGGGGTCTTTGAGGGCTTCATCGAGGTGCTCTCTGGGTCATGTTGTGAAGCGCAGCAGGGTCAGTGATAAGGACGCTTTCCTCCACAATTAACCGCTCCATCAATAGCCTCTCCATTGACTCACACACAGTTTTGAGGCAAAAGAGGGACTTTGCGTATACCTTTCCACTTAAAACACCTTTGAGGGATCCACTTGTGGAGTTGTGCCTCAAACAGAATCTCTGCATATCCAGAACCACACATTTTGCGGCGTGTGAGCATCCCAATATAGTTCATGGATGTGTGAAAGGGTCCAATCATAACCACATGGACAAATGTATCTGGCCAACGCCAGATGATGGGTAGGGCTTAAAAATATACGTGGGACAATTTGCCAACTTTTTAACATAGCTAATCGTTTTCTACACAATTTTTCCAATCTAGAAAAGCTGATTAAAAGTATATTTCAGGGGGTGCATGATACCCCCTTCTACCCACTAGACTAGTTGTTCTCCTGAGGGTCTGCAACACGAGCTGAAGAGATGTCATTCTACCACATAGAATAAGTCAGTAAATACCAGAGTCTGAGCTGCAGGGTTATTTCTGTGAGACATCCACGTTTCTCAAATCTTAACATTTGTTCCACATTTGATCGTCTCTCTCAGTTTTACTCGGTGTGTTTGATCCGGTCTCACGCTGACAGGAAACCAAGTGTTCATCATCAGAAGATCCAAGAATGATTTACAGCTATTTGTCCCAAAAGAGAGGCGGTCCCCACAATGACTGATTACACACACACACACACAGACACAAAACACGCACACACACGCACACGCACGCACGCACGCACGCACACACACACACACACACACACACACACACTCACTGAGAGGAGGAGCAGATTAATTACCTTCATATCTTCTTGTGTGTGTTGCGCTGCTGATCTTGAGTTTAGACTTTTTTTTTTTAAAATCTGATCCTTGTTATTATTTTAAAAACTTTAAAAGTGCATCTGAAGAGAGGAGAGAGAGGAGAGAGGAGAGAGGAGAGAGGGAGAGGAGACATTACATCTGGTATTTAAAGTTGTATCTTCAGAGTCCCGGAGCCCCTGCCGGTCCTCAGGCGAGTCTCCGCGGGACATGGAGCTTCCTGCGTTCTGCCGCGGCTGCTCGGAGCCTCGCCCCCCGCTCAGAGAGCCTGCTCCCCGGCTGCAGTCCGCGCCGAGGCCCGGTCCCTCCTTCCTGATCCGGGACATCTTAGCGGACTGTCGGCCGCTCTGTGACCCGGTCCTGGTGCTCTGTGACCCGGTCCCGGTGCTCTGTGACCCGGTGTCGGTGCTCTGTGACCCGGTCCCGGTGCTCTGTGACCCGGTCCCGGTGCTCTGTGACCCGGTCTCGGTGCTCTGTGACCCGGTCCCGGTGCTCTGTGACCCGGTCCCGGTGCTCTGTGACCCGGTCTCGGTGCTCTGTGACCCGGTCCCGGTGCTCTGTGACCCGGTCCCGGTGCTCTGTGACCCGGTCCCGGTGCTCTGTGACCCGGTCCCGGTGCTCTCTGACCCGGAGGATTTCGGGATAGAAGTCTCGGCTGCTCCTCTCCTGACAGCGAATTTAGAGGTAAATAAAATAATAATAAATGCTTTAATCAGAGGCAATGTCATTGTTTTTATTATAAATAGTCCATGTTTTCATCTGGAACAAGTTCATTATTATTCTTACCATTTTAAATGATGTTTTAAGGTAGGCCTAATATGAAGCTTTTATAATTATTAGTGCATGAATTAAAAGATGATTTCAGTTTGATGCTCGGACTGTTCATCAAAACCGCATATTATAAGTTAACATATTATTAATATTAAAAACAAAAGAGCTTTTTTATTATTTAATTAATCAAATTTTATTTAGTTTTGAATTAAATTAAAATTAATCATAAATAATAAAGCTTATTAAACAATAAATGATGAAGATTCAGAAGCTGTTTCACGTCTGATGGTTAATAAGGAGCTGGTCATTAATCATTAATAAGAAAGTGTGTTTTGAGCTTCTTGCAGCGTTTTGGTTTGTGCAGTCTCTGACAGGGTGACCAACAGTCTGTGAGCAGATAGTCTCTGACAGGGTGACCAACAGTCTGTGAGCAGGTCTCTGACAGGGTGACCAACAGTCTGTGAGCAGATAGTCTCTGACAGGGTGACCAACAGTCTGTGAGCAGATAGTCTCTGACAGGGTGACCAACAGTCTGTGAGCAGGTCTCTGACAGGGTGACCAACAGTCTGTGAGCAGATAGTCTCTGACAGGGTGACCAACAGTCTGTGAGCAGATAGTCTCTGACAGGGTGACCAACAGTCTGTGAGCAGGTCTCTGACAGGGTGACCAACAGTCTGTGAGCAGGTCTCTGACAGGGTGACCACCAGTCTGTGAGCAGATAGTCTCTGACAGGGTGACCAACAGTCTGTGAGCAGATAGTCTCTGACAGGGTGACCAACAGTCTGTGAGCAGGTCTCTGACAGGGTGACCAACAGTCTGTGAGCAGGTCTCTGACAGGGTGACCAACAGTCTGTGAGCAGATAGTCTCTGACAGGGTGACCAACAGTCTGTGAGCAGATAGTCTCTGACAGGGTGACCAACAGTCTGTGAGCAGATAGTCTCTGACAGGGTGACCAACAGTCTGTGAGCAGATAGTCTCTGACAGGGTGACCACCAGTCTGTGAGCAGATAGTCTCTGACAGGGTGACCACCAGTCTGTGAGCAGATTGCTAACAGGTGGAGCAGTTAGATTTTAAAGCAGTTGACAGACACTTGTACCAGGTAGTGTTGCTGTACTGCAGAACAGACACAATCACAGAGGTAAAGAACAACAGGAGAATTGTTTTGTCCTTTATATATACCCCCCCCCCCCTCTTCTCCCAGAGAGTGGGGTGCAGCGGCTGAAGAAAGGGCGTAAGGCGCGCACGGCGTTCAGCGAGCAGCAGCTGCTCCGCCTGGAGAGGAGCTTCCAGAGCCAGAGGTACCTGAGCGTTCAGGACCGCATGAGGCTGGCTGCTGAGCTGCAGCTGAGAGACACGCAGGTGAAGACCTGGTACCAGAACCGCAGGTAACACACACACCACACACACACACACACCACACACACACACACCACACACACACCACACACTCAGGTGAAGACCTGGTACCAGAACCGCAGGTAACACACACACACACACACACACACACTCAGGTGAAGACCTGGTACCAGAACCGCAGGTAACACACACACACACACACACACACACACACACACACACACACACACACACCACACACACACACACACACACACAGTAACATACCTGACAGGGTTAAATGTTTTAATAACATTCTTATTGAATTAAAAATGTTTTTTCTCCACCTATTTTTGAATTTTTCCATAAAAAATTTAGCAAATATGTTTTTCTGTTTAGCACAAGAAAGCCATTTGTTTGAATACAATAACTTTACACATCATGATGATGATGATGATGATGATGATGATGATGATGATGATGATGATGATGATGATGATGATGATGATGATGATGACGATGCTCTGTCAGCAGAATCAGCTGTGTAGTAATGATAATAATCTCCTCACAGGACGAAGTGGAAGCGTCAGTCCGTTGGGATGGAGCTGATGTTCCTGCCCCCCCACTTCCTGTTTCCTCCCGCCCCCCCCACCCTGGACATGTACCTGTACCGAGGCCACGCCCCCTCTACCACCAAGCCCCACCCCTAATGAACTAAACTTCTGATTATTAACCAAATAAAACCAGGAGGACTTTCTGATCCGCCTCTGGGAAACTGACGCTCCGATTCCCATCAAACGTGGTGAGGAGGAACATCTGGACCGGATCTAATCTGGAGCGGATCTAAATCTGGAGCGGATCTAAATCTGGAGCGGATCCAAATCTGGAGCAGAGCGGATCTAAATCTGGACCGGATCTAAATCTGGAGCGGATCTAAATCTGGACCGGATCTAAATCTGGAGCGGATCTAAATCTGGACGGATCTAAATCTGGACCGGATCTAAATCTGGAGTGGATCTAAATCTGGACCGGATCTAAATCTGGACCGGATCTAAATCTGGACCGGATCTAAATCTAGACCGGATCTAAATCTGGAGCGGATCAGGAGCGATCTCTATCCGTCGTTTGCGACATTTGTGCCGTGGTGTGGGAATAATTGGAGAAAGAGTTCCCGGTTTTAAACACAGCAAACAGGTCTTCTTTATAGAGGGCATTTCCACATGAAGCACCTGAACGCACCATCTGTGTGTCTGCAGGTGTGGGGGTTACCTGTCGGGGTCAGAGGACCTGGGACCTGACAGGTATCAGGTGTGCAGGGGAACAGGACGTCTGAGGAGAATCGGTCTTCACCCTTGTGTGGTGTTGGGGTCTCCCCCGACCCGTTTCAACTTGAAATGATATCATAACTACGCTCTAGTTTTTTGTATGGGACGAGGCTTCATGATATCCTCCACAACAGCTTCATAAACACTACAAAACTCATTTTGACCATTTTAGCCAAGTCTGAAGGTCTCTAAAAAAAAAGTGTATCATTTGGTGTTGGGGTCTGGGGAGACCCAGCAGAATTGTCGTGGGTGACTCGGGGTCAAATTTGGCCCAATCAAGATTCATCTTTGCCTTTAGACAAATCATGAACACCATGAACGGTGGCGGCTTTCGAACAAAAGACGAGGGTTAAATGTTCAAAATACCTTCATGTTTTCACTCTGTTTTGATTTGATGCCTTTGAAACAGCTGATGTTTGTGGACTTCCTGTTGGTGTCGAAGGGACAAAACAATGGCTGCTTCTCAATGTCGAGGAAGGATCCTTCAGAGCCACTATTTCAAGGATGCTACGTCATCGAGTCCCGCCGAAGGACTGTTCCAATGTCCAGCATACTTGGAATTCTACCGAGGCCGGCGTCCTTCGTCGCGAGAAACCGTAACCAGTGGCACACTAGGAATAAGTGTGCAAAAATATTTAAATCCTGAACGAGACCGCCGGCAGAGCGCGTCTCCCCGGCAGAGCGCGTCTCCCCCGGCAGAGCGCGTCTCCCCCGGCAGAGCGCGTCTCCCCCGGCAGAGCGCGTCTCCCCGGCAGAGCGCGTCTCCCCCTGCAGAGCGCGTCTCCCCCGGCAGAGCGCGTCTCCCCCGGCAGAGCGCGTCTCCCCCGGCAGAGCGCGTCTCCCCCGGCAGAGCGCGTCTCCCCCGGCAGAGCGCGTCTCCCCCGGCAGAGCGCGTCTCCCCCTGCAGAGCGCGTCTCCCCGGCAGAGCGCGTCTCCCCCTGCAGAGCGCGTCTCCCCCGGCAGAGCGCGTCTCCCCCTGCAGAGCGCGTCTCCCCCGGCAGAGCGCGTCTCCCCCTGCAGAGCGCGTCTCCCCCGGCAGAGCGGGTCTCCCCCGGCAGAGCGCGTCTCCCCCTTGCAGAGCGCGTCTCCCCCTGCAGAGCGCGTCTCCCCCGGCAGAGCGCGTCTCCCCCGGCAGAGCGCGTCTCCCCCTGCAGAGCGCGTCTCCCCCGGCAGAGCGCGTCTCCCCCCGCAGACCGCGTCTCCCCCGGCAGAGCGCGTCCCCCCGGCAGAGCGCGTCTCCCCCCGCAGAGCGCGTCTCCCCCGGCAGAGCGCGTCTCCCCCGGCAGAGCGCGTCTCCCCCTGCAGAGCGCGTCTCCCCCGGCAGAGCGCGTCTCCCCCCGCAGAGCGCGTCTCCCCCCGCAGAGCGCGTCTCCCCCGGCAGAGCGCGTCTCCCCCCGCAGAGCGCGTCTCCCCCGGCAGAGCGCGTCTCCCCCCGCAGAGCGCGTCTCCCCCGCAGAGCGCGTCTCACCCCGCAGAGCTCGTCTCCCCCCGCAGAGCGCGTTCCCCCCGCAGAGCGCGTCTCCCCCGCAGAGCGCGTCTCCCCCGGCAGAGCGCGTCTCCCCCGGCAGAAGGAAGCCATGCACGCAACGCAGCGCAGAAGGATAACTTAGGCCCCGCTCTCTTTAACTCCAGTCGACTTTCTGCTGCTTTCCTCCATGGTGAAACGATCAGGGTGTAGCGCACTTCACACATTGCATTACCCATGAAAGCCCAGTGGCGATCTGCTCATCTGTCATCGAAAATAATATGCTACACAGGGGCGGACTGGCCAACTGTGTTCTGGAGAATCACAGTACGTCCAGTCGTCAGCGAACCGAGCCGGTCGCCAGTGGGCCGTTGACGACCGGCACCGCCCTTTATTTATTTAAATGTGTTTAAACGGCATCATGTAAAGGCCGCTACACACCAAGCTGACACCAAAGAACACGTCCCGACGGACACGACTGTTGTGTCGCCTCACGTCTCTGCGTCTTGGCCAACAGTCGCACTGGAACACACCGCAGACTTCAGCCGACGGCCAAGTAGCACGTACGCACTGCGCATGCTTGAGTGGCCATAACTCTCCTTACCAGCAGGCGGCGGTAGTGTGTATTCGTCATTCCAAAGAGGCAACCAGAAGACAGACTGCGTGATATATACAAACAACCAATAGCTCCATGCTACAGCTCGAGCCAAGCAGCACAGGGATGAACTATCTATGCCAATATGTTAACAGTATCGGTGCAGTGTCTTTTCAGTGGGGCAAGAAATAGCAAATATGTGTGCCTATCCTGCTATTTGTGTTTATTCTTTTAATCACACAGCGTTAAGATGAAATAAATATGTCAGTTGCAGCCGTAGCATTATTATTGGTTTAACTACTAACAGTATATTTTTAAAACATTTTAAAATGACCATCTTGAACAGCTACAACATAAAAATACTTCTAGGCAGTGTGGACAGTAACAAAGTACATTTACTTAAGTACTGCACTGCTCCACTCCCATTCAGGCAAATAGTGTTTCGCTAAGCTGAGCAGCCAATCAGAGTGATTTCTGTTACCGACAGCCTCCGCAGGCTCAAGGTGTCGGCACGGCCGAAAAGACACGACGGTGCGGGACACACCAATCTGAGTAGGGCGACAGGACGCTCATCGACGGCCAGACATCTATCGACGGCCAGAATCGGCTTGGTGTGTCCGGGCCTTTAGTTGCGCTGACAGGCGACAGAGGTCCACAGCTTCCCCGCAGCGAGGCTCCCCCCGCCCTCCAGTTGACAGTTCACGAGCGCCAATGGTGGGGTCTGTAACCACTGCCAGTCTGAATGGTGGGGTCTGTAACCACTGCCAGTCTGAATGGTGGGGTCTGTAACCACTGCCAGTCTGAATGGTGGGGTGTAACCACTGCCAGTCTGAATGGTGGGGTCTCTAACCACTGCCAGTCTGAAAGGTGGGGTCTCTAACCACTGCCAGTCTGAAGGTGGGGTCTGTAACCACTGCCAGTCTGAATGGTGGGGTCTCTAACCACTGCCAGTCTGAAAGGTGGGGTCTCTAACCACTGCCAGTCTGAAAGGTGGGGTCTCTAACCACTGCCAGTCTGAATGGTGGGGTCTCTAACCACTGCCAGTCTGAAGGTGGGGTCTCTAACCACTGCCAGTCTGAATGGTGGGGTCTCTAACCACTGCCAGTCTGAAAGGTGGGGTCTCTAACCACTGCCAGTCTGAAAGGTGGGGTCTCTAACCACTGCCAGTCTGAAAGGTGGGGTCTCTAACCACTGCCAGTCTGAAAGGTGGGGTCTCTAACCACTGCCAGTCTGAAAGGTGGGGTCTCTAACCACTGCCAGTCTGAAGGTGGGGTCTCTAACCACTGCCAGTCTGAATGGTGGGGTCTAACCACTGCCAGTCTGAATGGTGGGGTCTCTAACCACTGCCAGTCTGAATGGTGGGGTCTCTAACCACTGCCAGTCTGAATGGTGGGGTCTCTAACCACTGCCAGTCTGAAAGGTGGGGTCTCTAACCACTGCCAGTCTGAATGGTGGGGTCTCTAACCACTGCCAGTCTGAATGGTGGGGTCTCTAACCACTGCCAGTCTGAATGGTGGGGTCTCTAACCACTGCAAGAAGTTTATTTCTGGGAAAGGCGGCAACACATCCAACCTCTCAAAACATTTGCTCCTGTCACATAAAATCAGAGTACAGGAACGTACAGTCTCCAAGCCCGTGTTGTCAAACGTGTTTTTCATTGTTTGTTCAGTAAAAGGTTGAAGTCCCACAATCAATTGTAATATTCATTTGACATGTTAACGACATCATAAAGCGCTTCAATTTTCCCTTATGCAACATGAAAGTATCACGATATGTATCCCTACGTCGGCACACTAATCAGATAAAAGATTTTAAATGGCACTTCATATCAAAAAGGTTGCCGACCCCTTAGAGCGTGTTGCACCTCAATAAATAATTGAAATGAACCTTGTTTTGACTTTGCCTCTCTTGTTGATTGTGTGGTTTATGCTACGATGTGCACCAATATGTGACATCAAGTATGATATGAATACACATTTGATTATTGATCGGTGATTTTATGATTTCCTTATGGCTGCTTATCCTCCAGGACTTTCTCAAGGCTGCAAACAGAAGGAGAACGTGTTAGTTTAGTCATTCTGTCCTGGAGAGATGATCATTTTACAAAATACAGGTACTCAAGGTTTAATGATTGGGGGTGTGGCTTAATGATTGGGAGGTGTGGCTTAATGGTTGGGGTTGTGGCTTAATGCTTGGGGGTGTGGCTTAATGACTGGGGGCGTGGCTTAATAATAGGTCTCCAAAAAGTAAAACACAATCCCGCAGAAATAAGAGCGACAGAAACAATTTATATCAAAGATTTTATTAGTTCAGTCATCAAGTCATTCTGCTTCTGAACTCCACCAGCCTCCTCCTCCTCCTCCCCTCCAGTCTTCTTCTTGTTCCTCCTCTTCCTCTTCACTCCTCTTCCTCCCCTCCAGTCTTTTCTTGTTCCTCCTCTTCCTCTCTTTGCCTCCCTCCCTCCCATCAGAGAACTCAGATCTCAGCAGACTCTCCTCTCTGTTGGCAGAGCTGAACACAACGACACATTCAGTACATTTAAAGGTTAATACACTTTACATTTAAATACATTAAACCCTAACTCTGCATGAGAAACATTTAGATCTTATAATAATATATCAAACATTAATTAATACTTTAACAGCAGCTAAGGCTCATGGGAATTGTAGTGTTTGGAGACAAAGCAACAGATAAGGTGTAAACAAAACACACTGTTCACACAGTAGTCAGAAGAGACATGATTACAGGTGTGTGTGTGTGTGTGTGTGTGTGTGTGTGTGTGTGTGTGTGTGTGTGAGGTCAGACTGTGTCCAGGCAAGCCCGCTGTGAGGAGCAGCTGTGAACAACACACACCTGTATATAAGAGTGTGTGTTGCTGTCTGTCAGCTCAGCAGGGGGTGTGTGTTAATGAGCGAACACACACACACACACACACACACACACACACCACACACACACACACACACACACACACACACACACACACACACACACACACACACACACACACACACACACACACACAACACACACACACACACAACACCACACACACACACACACACACACACACACACAACACACACACACACACACACACACACACACACACACACACACACACACACTCCTCACCTCTTCCCTGCGCCCCCCCCTCTCTTCTGGTTGTTCTTCTGGTTGCCCTTCTTCTTGCTCTTCGCCCCCCCGGGGGCGCTGAGGCCCTGCGGAGCGTCTCTCAGGCCGAAGCTCTTGGCGGTGTGTCCCAGGTGGAGGTGCTTGATGTGGAAGATGTGTTTGAGCGGAGCGGGGAAGGTGGTGTAGGAGCGCAGGAAGGACTGCAGCGCTGCAGAGGACAGGAGGGACACGTTAGGACAACTCTGAAAACATCTGAGGTCCAGCATCTCTGAGGAAAGGGACTCAAATGTGCTTAATAAATACCTAAACCTCGGGCCAGCATAACCTACTTTCCACTTGCCCGCTCGGGCCACTCAAAATATTGCTTTAAAAAAAAAAATGTTGTCCTGTGGTAGGCCTATAGGTATTTTGACTAGCAATTGTGCTAAATTGTTTAGTTTCTTAACACTACAACATAGCGTTTCTTGAAGCGGTAGTCGTTGTTGGATGAAAAGCAAACAGCTGTTTGCTGCGGAGCGCAGCGCGAGCAGTCTCCCGTGAGCGGGAGCGCAGCGCGAGCAGTCTCCCGTGAGCAGGAGCGCAGCGCGAGCAGTCTCCCGTGAGCGCGAGCAGTCTCCCGTGAGCGCGAGCAGTCTCCCGTGAGCGCGAGCGCGCTCCTTTACTACAGACTTTAGCGCCACCTAACCATTCGCCAAAATGTTTTTAATACCAGCGGTAACCGGCCAAGAGCCGGGCAAAAAACTATCTTCAAATAAAGGAAAGTCACCGGAGGAGTTAAAGGAGAGTGACAGAAGAGAAGAAGAGGGAGAGGAAGTTTCAGCCACGCTGGCTTGATCGATGGAGTTGGCTTCAATATGATGATAAACAAGGTCTTTAGTCGGCTCTGTACATCAATACCGACACGTAACTGAAAGTAGAACATATATAAAGGTATATTGGCTTCAGGGAAATGTCCCAGCAGTTTAGGAGAATGAAGGTTATAATCTAATCTATTACAGAGCCATTACATGTCTAACTCCTGATGACAGGAAGGCAGAAAGCGCATTATACAAATAATAACACTCATAATAATGATAATAGCAGACATTTTTTAACAATGACCACAATATAATTATATTAATAAACCAAATATGAACAATTGAGGAAAATGAGGAAGAGCTGATGATTCAAATGTTGTAGTTCAAGTAGTAATGTAGCCGGTGGTTACGGCGGTGGGGCCGGTGGTTACGGCGGTGGGGCCGGTGGTTCGGCGGCGGGGCCGATGGTTACGGCGGCGGGGCCGGGTTACGGCGGCGGGGCCGATGGTTACGGCGGCGGGCCGATGGTTACGGCGGTGGGGCCGGTGGTTACGGCGGCGGGGCCTGCGGTTACGGCGGTGGGGCCGGTGGTTACGGCGGCGGGCCGATGGTTACGGCGGTGGGGCCGGTGGTTACGGCGGCGGGGCCTGCGGTTACGGCGGTGGGGCCGGCGGTTACGGCGGTGGGCCGGTGGTTACAACGGTGGGGCCGGTGGTTACAGGGTGGGGCCGGTGGTTACAGGGGTGGGGCCGGTGGTTACAGCGGTGGGGCCGGTGGTTACAGCGGTGGGGCCGGTGGTTACAGCGGTGGGGCCGGTGGTTACAGCGGTGGGGCCGGTGGTTACAGGGGTGGGGCCGGCGGTTACAGGGGTGGGGCCGGTGGTTACAGGGGTGGGGCCGGTGGTTACAAGGGGTGGGGCCGGTGGTTACAGCGGTGGGGCCGGTGGTTACAGGGGTGGGGCCGGCGGTTACAGGGGTGGGCCGGTGGTTACAGGGGTGGGGCCGGTGGTTACAGCGGTGGGGCCGGTGGTTACAGGGGTGGGGCCGGTGGTTACAGGGGTGGGGCCGGTGGTTACAGGGGTGGGGCCGGTGGTTACAGCGGTGGGGCCGGTGGTTACAGGGGTGGGGCCGGTGGTTACAGCGGTAAATATTAGCAATTACTGGTAAACGTTAGCTTTGAACATTAGCATCAGTGTTGAACGTCAGCATTAAACATTAGCATTAGTGGTAAATGTTAGCATTAGTGGTAAACGGTTAGCATCAAATGTTAGCATTAGCTCACCTTTCTTGGCGTTCTGCAGCGACTGAGCGTCGGAATGAACAAAGTTTTCAAACTCGGTCTGAAGAACCGTCGCTCTCTCTCTGGTCTCCTGCTCCAGAGCTTTAGAGGAGCTCTGAGAGAGAGACAGGTGAGAGACAGACAGGGAGACAGACAGGTTAGAGACAGACAGGTGAGAGACAGGTGAGAGACAGACAGGTAGAGACAGACAGGTGAGAGACAGGTGAGAGACAGACAGGTGAGAAACAGGTGAGAGACAGACAGGTAGAGACAGACAGGTGAGAGACAGACAGGTGAGAGACAGGTGAGAGACAGACAGGTAGAGACAGACAGGTGAGAGAGAGACATGTGAGAGACAGACAGGTGAGACAGACAGGTGAGAGACAGACAGGTAGAGACAGACAGGTGAGAGAGAGACAGGTGAGAGAGAGACAGGTGAGAGACAGACAGGTGAGACAGACAGGTGAGAGACAGGTGAGAGACAGACAGGTAGAGACAGACAGGTGAGAGACAGACAGGTGAGAGAGAGACAGGTGAGAGAGAGACAGGTGAGAGAGACAGACAGGTGAGAGACAGGTGAGAGACAGACAGGTGAGAGACAGGTGAGAGACAGACAGGTGAAAGACAGACAGGCGAGAGAGACAGACAGGTGAGAGACAGACAGGTGAGAGATGAACTCCTTATATCTAGAGTTTATATATAAGGAGTTTGAGAGGAAAACAGAAACATTTGAAAGAAACTAAAATAAAAAAAGTGGAAACTGAGACTAAAGAATAAAATCTTAAATTTCACAAAATGTTTTTAATGGAAAAGACAAATATTTCTTTAAAAATATAAAAACAGTTCTCACCTGGCTGTGGTATCTCCCACGGCCCTTGAAGGTGTCGTCCATCATCAGACTGGACAGGATGTCCTCCAGCTCATCTCCGATAGGCTGAGACACAACAGGAAGGTAACACAGTTAGCATTTAGCACAAAGCTAACATGATGTTCAAATGATATACGGAAGAATCTGATCTGTGTCATCGGCTTCTAGTCTCTGGTGATTGGTCGAGAGACAGTCAGTGTAACAGACCTGATGTTGTGATTGGCTGAGAGACAGTCAGTGTAACAGACCTGATGTTGTGATTGGCTGAGAGACAGTCAGTGTAACAGACCTGATGTTGTGATTGGCTGAGAGACAGTCAGTGTAACAGACCTGATGTTGTGATTGGCTGAGAGACAGTCAGTGTAACAGACCTGATGTTGTGATTGGCTGAGAGACAGTCAGTGTAACAGACCTGATGTTGTGATTGGCTGAGAGACAGTCAGTGTAACAGACCTGATGTTGTGATTGGCTGAGAGACAGTCAGTGTAACAGACCTGATGTTGTGATTGGCTGAGAGACAGTCAGTGTAACAGACCTGATGTTGTAATTGGCTGAGAGACAGTCAGTGTAACATACCTGATGTTGTAATTGGCTGAGAGACAGTCAGTGTAACAGACCTGATGTTGTGATTGGCTGAGAGACAGTCAGTGTAACATACCTGATGTTGTGATTGGCTGAGAGACAGTCAGTGTGACAGACCTGATGTTGTGATTGGTCGAGAGACAGTCAGTGTTACAGACCTGATGTTGTGATTGGCCAGCTCGGTGGTGAAGGCGGTCTCAGCAGGAGTGAGGAATAGGAGGCTGCTTCCTCTTCCTCCGATACGAGCCGTACGTCCAACACGATGAACGTACTCTGCTGCTGCTGTGGGAGGAGTGAACTGGGAACACACACACTGGAGTTTAGAGGAGTGAACTGGGAACACACACACTGGAGTTTAGAGGAGTGAACTGGGAACACACACACTGGAGTTTAGAGGATGAACTGGGAACACACACACTGGAGTTTAGAGGAGTGAACTGGGAACACACACACACTGGAGTTTAGAGGAGTGAACTGGGAACACACACACTGGAGTTTAGAGGAGTGAACTGGGAACACACACACACTGGAGTTTAGAGGAGTGAACTGGAACACACACACTGGAGTTTAGAGGAGTGAACTGGGAACACACACACTGGAGTTTAGAGGAGTGAACTGGGACACACACACACTGCAGTTTAGAGGAGTGAACTGGGAACACACACACTGGAGTTTAGAGGAGTGAACTGGGAACACACACACTGGAGTTTAGAGGAGTGAACTGGGAACACACACACTGGAGTTTAGAGGAGTGAACTGGGAACACACACACTGGAGTTTACAGGAGTGAACTGGGAACACACACACACTGGAGTTTAGAGGAGTGAACTGGGAACCCAAACACTGGAGTTTAAAGGAGTGAACTGGGAACACACACACACTGGAGTTTAGAGGAGTGAACTGGGAACACACACACTGGAGTTTAGAGGAGTGAACTGGGAACACACACACTGGAGTTTAGAGGAGTGAACTGGGAACACACACCACTGCAGTTTAGAGGAGTGAACTGGGAACACACACACTGGAGTTTAGAGGAGTGAACTGGGAACACACACACTGGAGTTTACAGGAGTGAACTGGGAACACACACACTGGAGTTTACAGGATGAACTGGGAACACACACACTGGAGTTTAGAGGAGTGAACTGGGAACACACACCTGGAGTTTAGAGGAGTGAACTGGGAACACACACTGGAGTTTAGAGGAGTGAACTGGGAACACACACACTGGAGTTTAGAGGAGTGAACTGGGAACACACACACTGGAGCAGGGTTCCCAAAGTGGGGGTCGCGAGATGATTACAAAATTAAAATTTAAAATTTAAAATAAAATAAATAATTAATAAATGTTATACATTTTTGTAATCAATTTTTTTTATTATTATAGTAATAACGTGTGCATAGACATTTTTCAGGGGCGGACTGGCCATCTGTATAATTTCCCCGCAGCGAGGCTCCCCCCGTTGACCATCCACTAGCGCAGTGTTTCTCAAACCTTTTCATACCAAGGACACTTCACCAATAAAAGACACTCGCGGACCACCTGACTCCACAGATATCCAGAAACAACAGGCCTGCTTCCAACAGCACATCACAGCCTAATGATGACAGCTGAACTTCTCTGCATCGCCTCGTTCACACAATCAATCAACAATACAAATACAACTACAGATTATATCAGCATTTAGTTCAAATGTGATTTAAAATGCTCTCAGGTTTTACACCTCTTATGAAATGTAGACTACATTTATTACGGAGTTTATGTCCGACAGACTCACAGCTCGTTGGCTACTGAGAGAAATGCAAAACACACGCATGCAGTACGACACAAACCTCCGCTGTGGACAAAATACAGTAAAACTCTGGTCGCAGGCCCAAGTCTACCTCTCTGAGGCCTGCATGCTCTGCCCCAAGAACAGCCTCTGATCATCAACAGACTTCATGCGACGCTTCATCGGATGCATATATTAGATAATAATCTCTATCTCACTCCTAACCTCTGAATCTACTTCCAGCATGGATACATGTTCATCAAAGACATCCATTGTTTGCTCTATATGCTTCTTGAAATCCTCAAAAACACATCGTTTTTCTAGAACAGATTACAAATCGCCTGAAAATGGTACAAACAAGTGGCAACATGTGTGACGAAGGTGTTGCGCTGGGCTATATCATGCAATCGAAAGTGAAACTGAAGCTCGCTCCATAGCGGAGATATTCCCGCGAGAGTGAGGAAAACTTAAATAAATCCACTAGCACCCCCCCCCCCCCGTTGACAGGGGTCGCCAGTCTCTGTGATTTTGGGGGCGGGCTGAAAAGTTTGGGAACCCCTGGTTTAGAGGAGTGAACTGGGAACACACACACACACACACACACACACACTGGGTTAATGATCACCTGAATGATCCAGGTGACCGCAGGCAGGTGCAGACCTCTGGCTGCTACGTCCTGAAACAAACAAAAACAAAATGAACTCCCAGTAACATGCTGTGATGTATTCTGAATATAATACACTGTGTTAGTGAGGGTATAGTGGGGGGGGGGGGGGGGGGGGGGGGGGGGGGGGGGGGGGGGGGACAGCAGGACTCCAGACTGGGACACAGAGAACTCCTTGAACACCTCCGTGCGGTCCTGGTGGAGAAAACAAACACATCCTGTCAGACGGCGGATCATCACGTCTACGATACGCAATGTGTTTCATCACCTGAGCATTAAAGGGGACCTATTGTGCTCAATCCACTTCCTCATGTCTCTCCTTCATCAGCATGTCCCCTCAGTGCAAAGAGACTCTCTTTACCAGTGTTGTAGTCAAGTCACCAATTCACGAGTCCAAGTCACTCTCGAGTCACCACTCTTCGAGTCCGAGTCCAAGTCCGAGTCAGCAAGGGAGAGTCGTAGTCGAGTCCGAGTCCAAGTCCGAGTCACCCAAGGAGTGTCCGAGTCGAGTCCGAGTCAGAGTCACTAAGGGAGTGTCCGAGTCGAGTCCGAGTCATCATTACCTGTGTCCGAGTCCGAGTCCAAGTCAACAAGGAGTGTCCGAGTCGAGTCAGAGTCATCATTACCTGTGTCCGAGTCCGAGTCCAAGTCCGAGTCACAAGTCTTCATGTATTAATCTTCGTGGATATGTGCTGAAATGTAGCTGCTCCTCTGCGTTGCTTTCATCCTGTCATGTTATACTAATCTGTCTATTGAACTGCTGTGAAGCCAGTTTGGCTACAAGTCTTGTAATAGGTGCTATACAAATATAAAGCTTATTACTAATATTAATATTATTATTATTGTAAATGACCTTTAATATGTCTAACTATATTTCAAATGAGTTACTCTTTAGTGGTAGTTGATTATTTTGTATGCCAATATTTTCCTATGGTAAAGTTCTCGTTTTGCACTTTTATTTTGATAGTAATAAGATCGGGACTCTTATTTTGAAGGAACTTTTACCGGTTAAATCGGTTTACCGATAAAGATTCAGCCCCAGAAAGCACATGGCTACTTAGCATGCAGCATGACGTCATTCTGCATGCTAAGTAGCCATGTGCTTTCTGGGGCTTAATCTTTATTTATTGATTAGATCACGTTACTCTGATGATAGTGTTCAGGACAGCCTCTATGTCTGAACTCCATCCTTAGAGTAATGTGTTACGGAGCCTTCTCTTCAATCTTGTTTCCACATAACGAGCATTTTGCGCTGCTTTCCCAATGAGGAAGCAGAATGTGTGAAAGCATACAGCACGATGCAGGGTGTGTCTGAGACATCTTTAGACTGGAACAGCGGGGCCCAGTACGGGAACTCGCCTCGCAGGTGCACACGCCAGGATAGAGGACATCAGACTCCAGAGAAAACTTGCTCGAGTCCAAGTCGGAGCGTCAATGTACAAGTCGAGTCCGAGTCATCGTGGGGGTAAAAATTCACGAGTCCGAGTCCAAGTCATCGTGCGCGAGAATTCACGAGTCCAAGTCCGAGTCGCGTCAATCAGTGCGCGAGTCCGAGTCGAGTCACGAGTCCCGAAAATCGGCACTCGAGTACTCCATCTCTGCTCTTTACACAGTGGGGACACGTGTCTCTTCTACATCAACACGTCTCCCCTCTGTGTAAAGAGACTCTCTCTTTACACAGAGGGGACACGTGTCTCTTCTAAATCACCAACGTGTCCCCTCTGTGGAAAGAGACTCTCTCTTTACACAGAGGGGACACGTGTCTCTTCTTCATCAACATGTGTCCCCCTTGTTAAAGAGACTCTCTCTTTACACAGAGGGGACACGTGTCTCTTCTGCATCAACGTGTCCCCTCTGTGTAAAGAGACTCTCTCTTACACAGAGGGACACATGTCTCTTCTACATCAATGTGTCCTCTTCTTCATGTCTCTTCTACATCACATGTGTCCCCTCTTCTTCATGTCTCTTCTACATCAACATGTTCCTCTCTTCTTCATGTCTCTTACATCACCATGTGTCCCCTCTTCTTCATGTCTCTTCTACATCAACATGTGTCTCTCTTCTTCATGTCTCTTCTACATCACCATGTGTCCCCTCTTCTTCATGTCTCTTCTACATCAACATGTGTCCTCTCTTTTCATGTCTCTTCTACATACCATGTGTCCCCTCTTCTTCATGTCTCTTCTACATCAACATGTGTCCCCTCTTCTCCATGTCTCTTCTACATCACCATGTGCCCCTCTTCTTCATGTCTCTTCTACATCAACATGTGTCCTCTCTTCTTCATGTCTCTTCTACATCACCATGTGTCCCCTCTTCTTCATGTCTCTTCTACATCAACATGTGTCCCCTCTTCTTCATGTCTCTTCTACATCAACATGTGTCCTCTCTGTGGAAAGAGACTCTGAAAGTTTCAGGAACAAAGATTCTCTTCTTTTTCTCCTGATCCATTTCTATAAAAACCTGTCTGAAAATGAGCTGATCAGATTTTGGACACTTGATGATGTCATCACGATGTTTTGTCTTGTGTAACCATTAGCCAATCAGCAACCAAGGTAACTCTGAACGAGGGTTCTGTACGGCTCGACCTGTCTCTTTAAATCCTCAACATTAGGGGTGTAACGGTATACGTATTCGTACCGAAAATATTCGGTATGGGCCCTTCGGGTCGGTACACGTGTGTCACAGCGTTCAGTGTAATGCTGACAATGGGTTCAACGCGTTATAGAGCGACCATGTCATTTCATTGGACGAGAGGCATACTATGAGAGCTGGTCACAGAGATGCGTTCAAATTTAGTCAGTAATTTGAGGAACTGGCGAAATGGCGAACGCAGATACAGTTGAGCTCGAAAATCCTCCAGCATCATTGAAGTCTCCAGTTTGTGAACATTTTGGTTTCGCAGTTACGTACAAGGATGACGGACAAAGACAGGTGGACCGAACCAAAGCTGTTTGTCGGCATTGTTCAACTAACATTGGTTACGCGGCTGGCAATACTTCAAACTTGCACACTCGTTTGAAAAGGCATCACCCGAACGTGAATATCACCGGTACCAAAAGAAAAATGACTGAAGTGCAAACCCAACTCCCACTAGCATTTAAGCCTCCACCACTCAGACCGAGCCAAAGCTATTACAAAGGCCAAATATCCTTATGTTGCCATGTTAGCAAAGCGCTACCTGGCTGTATCTGCTACCTCTGTCCCTAGCGAGAGGGTGTCCTCCACAGCAGGAGACATTGTTAGTGCCAGCAGATCTGCCCTTTCGGCAAGCAATGTGGACAAGTTCATCTTTCTTAAAAAAAAACATAAATACAATGAGAAGCCTAATGTCAAGCTGGCTGCTTAGGGGAGTACAGTACAGTTCAAATACAGATTATTTCAGTTCATCGAAATGCTGCACCTTAATGTTTATTTTATTATATTTTGTATTTATTTGAGTGAATACATTATTCACAGTTTCATAATAATTAAAAACCCAAAACAAATATTTTATGTTTTGTGATCATTTTTTCTGCTGTACCGAAAACGTACCGAACCGTGACCTAAAAACCGAGGTACGTACCGAACCGAAACACCCCTACTCAACATGAATCTTACCTCCTGCTTCATGTTGCCGTGGAGCCGCAGGAAGCTGAGCGGGGGCTTCTGATTGGCGGAGAGCACGGCGGTGAAGATGGCATGCAGGAACTCGACGGCCTCGCAGCTCGACGTGAACACGATCAGTTTGTTGTTCTTGGAAAACTGAAAAACAACAACATGGATTATATTTTAGGGGTCCATTTTTAAAACACTGACCTGCACACGTGATGAAAACAGATCAATGAAGATGAGCAATGAAGATGAGCAATGCTAATCGCGTTAGCATGTGTATGGGAAATCCAATGTTAAGTTAGCATCAATGCTAATCGGTATTCAACTGTTTGTGAATCTTGTGTATGTGTTCTGATTTAGTGTTTGTTAATGCGAGCACAGTCCAGCTGGAGCACACACAGTCCAGCTGGAGCACACACAGTCCAGCTGCCGCACACACAGTCCAGCTGGAGCACACACAGTCCAGCTGGAGCACACACAGTCCAGCTGGAGCACACACAGTCCAGCTGCAGCACACACAGTCCAGCTGGAGCACACACAGTCCAGCTGCCGCACACACAGTCCAGCTGCAGCACACACAGTCCAGCTGGAGCACACACAGTCCAGCTGGAGCACACACTGTCCAGCTGGAGCACACACTGTCCAGCTGGAGCACACACAGTCCAGCTGGAGCACACACTGTCCAGCTGGAGCACACACAGTCCAGCTGCAGCACACACAGTCCAGCTGGAGCACACACAGTCCAGCTGGAGCACACACAGTCCAGCTGGAGCACACACTGTCCAGCTGGAGCACACACAGTCCAGCTGCAGCACACACAGTCCAGCTGGAGCACACACAGTCCAGCTGGAGCACACACAGTCCAGCTGGAGCACACACTGTCCAGCTGGAGCACACACAGTCCAGCTGCAGCACACACTGTCCAGCTGGAGCACACACTGTCCAGCTGGAGCACACACAGTCCAGCTGGAGCACACACAGTCCAGCTGCAGCACACAGTCCAGCTGGAGCACACACAGTCCAGCTGGAGCACACACAGTCCAGCTGCAGCACACACAGTCCAGCTGGAGCACACACAGTCCCTGCTTTCTCCTGGGGGTTTACTGAACACAATGTTTGGCTCTCCGCTGATCTAGAAGTCCTTCAATCACTCCGGTAACGGCAGGATATATACGATGATCCAGTTACGCTCCATGATGTCATATTTATGGATGTTATATATTTAAGATAAGATAGGACTTTATTTATCCAGACGGAAATTGTTGTCCCAGAGTTACAAAGATACAATAAACACAGCAGCATGATAATAAACTGTACACTAACAGAGCAATTAAATAACTACAGGAAACACAGACGGTCACTTAATGAATGTAAATATGAACAGTATATATTTACCTTGCACTTGTGCAGGATGAAGGCAGCGAGGCAGACGAGGCGCACCTTGCTGGGCACGACCACCACGAACTGCTGCAGGGCCTCGGGCAGCGTGAAGCTCTCTGATTGGTCGGCTGAGTCGGGGTCCTTGGCGGGGCCCGTGAGGTCAGAGGAGGCGGGGCCAGAGACGTTGATGGTGACCGGGTCGTTGAGACACACGTCTGCTAACCGAGTGACACCTGAACGCAGCACGATGTTACAGACACTTTGTTAAGGACATTATCTCTAAATAACAAAAACAATCCCAAACTCTGGATCAAGAAAGTTTAATGTAGTCCCCCAGAGGCCTGTACTAGGAATCCAGTTCAACAGACCCTGGATGTGTTGGAGTTACCCGGCTTACCTAATCCAAGACAAACGCGCTCTCGCTAAGCGGTCCTACGATGCTGGTTATCAACTCGGTAACTCAAGCCAGGGTTTCTCTGTCCGGCTGAGTGCGCGTTCACATGAAAGGGGCGGGGCTAGCAACATTTGACCAATCACAAACATGGAGAAGCGCACTGACAGCGCAGCGTCATACTTCCTGAATGAAAAGTCAACTATAATATTAGACAAATATGAAGACGTTAAACTTTAAACATCCATGACTCAAACACTTGATCCAGGATCAAAGCCACATAGCTGGTTAACAGGTTTACGATATCACGGCCCCGTCTAAGACACGATCTGACTTTCAATACATTTGACTCGAGTGTTTCGTCAACTTAATGTGTTGCTTCAAATAATCCTTCGGCAGTTTTTCTGTACCTTTCTCCTGTAATATGACATGATAGCTTTAAACTCCGCACACTGAGCTCTGATTGGTCAGCAGGCGGTGCTTTCACTGAGTTGATCTCTTATCCTGGAACCTAACCTGCTCCGGACCAGGTTAGCCGTTCAGCATAAGTTACCATGGAGATCTAGCCGCTAAAAAGAGAACCAGCGTCGTAGGACCGGAGACCCAGAGTTTTCCCTGAAGTTAGCTCGCTAAGAGAAAACCCGGCTTCGTAGTACAGGCCTCAGGTGTGTGTTGTGATGTTGTTGTGGATGTTTACCTTGTGAGAGCGTGGCCGACAGCAGCACGTTCTGTCTGCTAGGACCCGTGGTGTTCAGACTGTTTAATATGACGGTCAGATCCTTCTCAAAACCCAGGTCCAATATCCTGCACACACACATTTTATTTATTTACCTTTATTTAACCAGGATACGTCTCGTTGAGATTAAAATCTCTTTTCAAGAGAGTCCTGGCCCAAGAATGGTAACAGCACAGTCACAGACAATTTTACAGTTACACACAATCACAACACAGTCATACACCAAGTTTAGCATTTACAGACACAGCGGCCTGCTTCAAGGTCAGTTACAGTTGCTTTGAGTGTGTTTAATGAGACCAGCTCTCTGAGGTTCAGCTCAGTTTGAAGCAGGTTCCTCCTTAGATCACACACACACACACACACACACACACACACACACACACACAAACACACACACACACACACACACACACACACACACACCACACACACACAACACACACACACACACACACACACACACACACACACACACACACACACACACACACACACACACACACACACACACAAACACACACACACACACACACACACACACACACACACACACACACACACACACACACACACACAAACACACACACACACACACACACACACACACACACAACACACACACACACACACACACCCACACACACACACACCACACACCAGGAGGGAGGTGTCTCCATGCTTTAATGTTTCTATGTATCTGCCTGCACTCTCTCTCCTGATGAAATGAAGCATGCTTACCGGTCGGCCTCGTCGAGGATGAGCCAGCGCACGGAGCTGAAGGCGATAACCAGAGTGTTCTTGATGTGGTCCACCAGGCGCCCGGGGGTCGAGACCAGGATGTGATCCCTTACGGAGCCTGAGGAGGGAGCAGCCAGGTTACATCTGTCTCTCCAGAGGATACACCCCTCACATGTTAGTGACCTAATGTTCTCTCCAGAGGATACACCCCTCACATGTTAGTGACCTAATGTTCTCTCCAGAGGATACACCCCTCACATGTTAGTGACCTAATCTTCTCTCCAGAGGATACACCCTCACATGTTAGTGACCTAATCTTCTCTCCAGAGGATACACCCCTCACATGTTAGTGACCTAATCTTCTCTCCAGAGGATACACCCCTCACATGTTAGTGACCTAATGTTCTCTCCAGAGGATACACCCCTCACATGTTAGTGACCTAATCTTCTCTCCAGAGGATACATCCCTCACATGTTAGTGACCTAATGTTCTCTCCAGAGGATACACCCCTCACATGTTAGTGACCTAATCTTCTCTCCAGAGGATACATCCCTCACATGTTAGTGACCTAATCTTCTCTCCAGAGGATACACCCCTCACATGTTAGTGACCTAATCTTCTCTCCAGAGGATACATCCCTCACATGTTAGTGACCTAATGTTCTCTCCAGAGGATACACCCCTCACATGTTAGTGACCTAATCTTCTCTCCAGAGGATACATCCCTCACATGTTAGTGACCTAATCTTCTCTCACAGAGGATACACCCTCACATGTTAGTGACCTAATCTTCGATACAGAGGATACACCCCTCACATGTTAGTGACCTAATCTTCTCTCCAGAGGATACACCCCTCACATGTTAGTGACCTAATGTTCTCTCCAGAGGATACACCCCTCACATGTTAGTGACCTAATGTTCTCTCCAGAGGATACACCCCTCACATGTTAGTGACCTAATCTTCGAATCAGAGGTGAGCGTACCTGGCCTTCTCAGACTTCCTCTTCTCTCCTCCCATCAGGACTCCAGGACGATCCAGGTGAACGCTGCAGGGAACATGATCGTCAGAGTGATCCCACAGGTACTAACTGATTCATGGTTACATTTAGAAACTCATCATACATTACCTTCAGAAGCTTCTGGAAGGTCTGGAACGTCTGCTGGGCCAGCTGCAGACAGACAGGCAGAGAGACAGACAGACAGGCAGAGAGAGAGACAGACAGACAGACAGGCAGAGAGACAGACAGACAGACAGGCAGGAGAGAGACAGACAGACAGACAGGCAGAGAGACAGACAGACAGGTAGAGACACAGACAGACAGGCAGAGAGAGACAGACAGACAGGCAGAGAGAGACAGACAGACAGGCAGAGAGACAGACAGACAGACAGGCAGAGAGAGACAGACAGGCAGAGAGAGAGACAGACAGGCAGAGAGACAGACAGGCAGAGAGAGACAGACAGGCAGAGAGACAGACAGACAGACAGGCAGAGAGAGAGACGTATCAGTCTGTGGCTATAAGGATGGGTTTCTGAAACTTGAGTTTTTATTGAGTTTGTACATGGAGACAAAACCGAAGGTCTCATTGTACTCATTCTGTTCTTGGGTTTTAACAATGATAGAAAACACAAGTACAAGGTCAATGAAATAATAAAATAAACATCAAACTGAAATTCAAGTCATGGTTACAATTGGTACACAGATATATTGAGTGTGTCATAAACGATCCATTTCTTCCATTTACTCTCATTCTAAGTTGGTCAGTCATTTGTTCCATTATATACATTTATTTATATATATTTATTGAGGTACAGCACTTTGGTCAACTGTTGTTTTTAAAGGTGCTGTATAAATAAAGTTGGATTGGTTTACTCATGGCTCTCTGAGTCACAGTGAGTCCCAGTGAGTCACAGTGAGTCCCAGTGAGTCCCAGTGAGTCACTGTGACTGACTGTGAGTCACAGTGAGTCCCAGTGAGTCACTGTGACTGACTGTGAGTCACAGTGAGTCACAGTGAGTCCCACAGACCTCTCTGGTGGGGACGATGATGACGGCCAGGGGTCCGTCAGAGCGCTGACTTTCTGCTGGAGAGCCTGCAGAGACTGGACCACAGGCACCGCGTAGGCCAGGGTCTTACCTACACACACACACACACACACACACACACACACACACACACACACACACACACACACCCACACACACACACACACACACACACACACCACACACACACACACACACACACACACACACACACACACACACACACACACACACACAACACACACACACACACACACACACACACACACACACACACACACACACACACACACACACACACACACACACACACACACACACACACACACACACACACACACCACACACACACACACACACACACACACACACACACACACACACACACACACACACACACAGAATTTGACTTGGTGTCGTGTGCACCAGATATTGTGTACATTGTGTATATTAATGTAACGCTTAGAGTCTATGATGATGATGATGGTGATGATGATGAACTCACCTGAACCCGTCTGAGATCGGACCACAGCGTCACGACCCGACAGGAGAAGCGGCATCGTCTGCTTCTGAACGCTGAACACACACACACACACACACACACACACACACCACACACAGACACACACACACACACACCACACACACACCACACACACACACACACACACACACACACACACACACACACACACACTAAGTTAAATACATTAAAGTTTCAGGGGAGATAAAGGTGGACTGTCCCTTTAAATGATGGAGACAGGTGTGTGTGTGTGTGTGTGTGTGTGTGTATGTGTGTGTGTGCACACGTACCTGGTAACCGTGGAAACATTGAGGACTTTGTTGAGTGTGGCCACCTGATGGACAGGAAGCAGCCAATCAGAGCGCAGAACAATAACAGTTAATATATTACAGATCGTGTGTTGTGTTGTGTGTTGTGTGTGTGTGTGTGTGGTGTGTGTGTGTGTGTGTGTGTGTGTGTGTTACCAGGTGTGGGTGCAGGTCCATGTCTGAAAACGAGTCGCTAGTGAAAATCTTCTCCTTCACCTGAGAGACAACCGGACTGAGAGGAGGAGGAGAGGAATTAATAAAAGAAGGAGGAAGGAAGGAAGGAGGTAGGGAAGACGGAGGTAGGGAGGAAGGAAGGAGGTAGGGGAGGAAGGAGGAGGTAGGGAGGAAGGAAGGAAGGAAGGAGTAGTAGGGAGGGAGGGAGGAGGTAAGGAGGGAGGAAGGAATGGGGCAAGGAGGTAGGGAGGCAGGAAAGAAGGAAGAGAGAAAGAGAAGAAGGAAGGAAGCGAGGAAGAGAGGAAGGGAAGCAGGAAGAGAGTAAGGAAGGAAAGAAGGAAGGGAGTAAGGAAGGAAAGAGTGGGGGAGGAGGAGCAGGATGATTAATGGGAGGAAATGATATGATGATGAGCATTGTGACGGACCAATCAGAGCGCAGTACCTGAGGAGGGCGGGGATGTCGGGGTTGTGTTTGAACAGAGAGGAAGTCTTCGCGCCGCCGCCGTCCTTCTTCTTCTGTGTGCCCTCCGGTCCGCTCGCTCAGCAGTGGGGGCTGCCACATCACGCCGCCGCCGTCCTTCTTCTTCTGTGGTGCCCTCCGGTCCGCTCGCTCAGCAGGGGGGGGGCTGCCACACCACGCATACATTCAGACATCTCATCATTATCCATATAAACAACCGGATAGATGAATACATGTGATCTGTACCCAGCTGTTTATCATAAGAGCTCAGGGTTTAACCACAGCTTCTTCAGTGTGATGCTTTACCTGCTCCTCCTGCTCCTCCTCCTCCTCTTCCTCCTCCTCCTCCTCCACTCTCCTCTGTTTGACTCTCCTCTCCTCCGGCTGTGAGGAGGAGTTCATCTTCCTCTTCCCTGCATTCTGCTTCTTCTGCAGGAACACAAACAATCACAGATCACAGATCACAGATCACAGATCAGAGATCAGTGTGAGCGCCACTCTCTGCCGGGTTAGCTTCACCACATCAACACGCTGACCCTCTTCATCACATCGTTGTTCGGGCTCTTTGGTAAACACTGGTATTTGAAAGAGGCCCCTTCTCTCCTGCAGTGTCTTCTATAGTGCATTATCTTTAATACAATCCCTGGGTCCACACCCTGAAGCTCCTTTGTTTACCTCTGGAACATGGTGACATCACTATGCAACACTCCGGCTCCTATTGGCCAGCGCTCAAACACATTGTACGTGATAGGCTAAGGGCGGGACATCTCTGAGAGGTTGACCAATCACAAAACACTTTGAGAGGGTACATAATAATAACTATAATGTAGTAATACAGATCTGAATGAGAGCATCTGTAATCCTCTGGCCCATCTCTGCTGAGTGGTGAGAGGCTTCCTCCTGAGGAAGGAGACGAGGACACACTGATGTTCAGACACAGCTGATCCTCCGACATCTTCAGCTGCAGACACACACACACACACATTAGAATAATTTCTCACGCCAAACTTTGATACAGCACTGTACAGGTGTGTGTGAGCAGCAGGTGAACAGCTGATCCTCTCCACCCAACAGACTACAGGTGTGACAGTACAGAGCATGGTGATGAGTCCAGATGGGACCCTCCTCTGGCTGGTCTTCCTCACAGCATGCAGCAGTCTCAATGACCTGTGTTTAACATTAGGACACTCTTCACAGAGAAAACAATCTTCAACTGACCAAAACAACTCACTTCTGATTCAGTTTGTGCCGAGTTATAAACTGACTCCTGTCCCTATGTTCAGGATTCAAACATGTATTTTATTGGCTGTGTTTCACTTCAGGGAGACATCTCTGAACCCGGGGTCTGCTACAGCTAAGCTGTTAGCATCGTTAGCTCTGACTTTAAACCCAGTAAAGATCAGGTGATTCTCTGCGTGCTAACTGTAGCTGTTAGCACGGTTAGCTCTGATTGAAACACAGTAGCTGTTAGCAGTCACGATGGAAATCTGCAAACACAGACAATAGTGGAAATAAAACCTGTGAAACTCACCGTGAGGCTCAACAACACACGACACACGTGGAAATCTCTTCCGGGTGCGTCACGGAAGCCCCGCCTCCTTCACAGCTTGTTGTGTTGGACATGCGCAGTAGCGTCACGTTTTTTTGGAAAGGGTTTTGCCTACACAGGGACACAGATTACATTTTAACATATAAATAAATGAATAAACACTTGTTTGCAATAAGTACCTTGAAAAAACCTGATTTTGAATGATTTGAAATTCAAGGTTTAAGATGTAAGATGTATTATTTAATGCCCAGCAGCTACAGCCAATCTGAAGTCTCCTCCATAAAGAGGTGCAATAACAAGGTATTACATCTGGATAAGGGTTGCCGGTTCGAGTCCCGATCGGACCAAGTACAGTGTGTGTGTTGTGTGTGTGTGTGTGTGTGGTGTGTGTGTGTGTGTGTGTGTGTGTGTGTGTGTGTGTCTCAGTCTAATTCCTGTAAGCGCTCACATGTTGCGAGGAAAGTTAAAAACCAACAACAAGTCTCAGAGAGTGACGAGCAGCCGTCGCTCTCATTACTTCCTGTCGTCCACAGGAAGTGTAAAAATAGAGCTGTCAGTCAGGGACGCCCCGCAGGGACCCGCACGATTAATTATAGTCATTTACCAAAAACGCCTCTTTGAAGTGTGAGAGAGCGGCAGAAACATGTTTCAATCACAACATGAAGAACGCTGAGATCACATGCTGTCTGTCTGTCTCTCTGTCTCTCTGTCTGTCTGTCTCTCTGTCTGTCTGTCTGTCTGTCTGTCTGTCTGTGTCTGTCTGTCTGTCTGTCTGTCTCTCTGTCTCTCTGTCTGTGTCTGTCTGTCTGTCTGTCTGTCTGTCTGTCTGTCTGTCTGTCTGTCTCTCTGTCTGTCTGTCTGTCTCTCTGTCTGTCTGTCTGTCTGTCTGTCTGTCTGTCTGTCTGTCTGTCTGTCTGTCTGTCTGTCTGTCTGTCTGTTGTGTCTGTCTGTCTGTCTGTCTGTCTGTCTGTCTGTCTGTCTGACAGAAATGATACCTCAGGATTCAGAGGAAAACACATTTTATTTATCACAACACAAACCAATCTGGAAAACGAAGAACAAACTGTGTACCTATATAGTACAAATACATCATGGTACACGTAGTATATTTGTTAAAGTACATATAGTATACAGTATAGTGTGTATGAGGAGTCAGTCAGCCGTCAGTCTGCTCTGCAGAGCCTCGAACACACAGAGAGGGTCCTGATCAGCATCAACCACACCTGCACCTGGATACACTGCCTACACACACACACACACACACACACACACACACACACACACACACACACACACACACACACACACACACACACACACACACACACACACACACACACACACACACACCACCACACACACACACACACACACACACACACAGGAGGAAGTAGTTTAGCATTTATTTGTGGCAGTGTGTGTGTGTGTGTGTGTGGTGTGTGTGTGTGTGTGTGTGTGTGTGTGTGTGTGTGTTGTGTTACCTGCAGGGTGGCAGTGTGTGTCCTGTACTGCTCAGAGTGTGTGTCACAGTGTGTGTGCTGTCCTCAGGTCTGGTCTGCAGTCTGTTCTGGACCTCAGAGCTCGGGGCGGGACGAGTCACAGTGTGGAACCTGGAGCACACACAACATGTATACAGTATATATATATATATATATATATATATATAAGTAATACATGTAAATATATATGTGTATGTATATATAGACATATAGCATGCACTCTCTTTATAAAGGAGATCCCAGAGCGTGTTGATGGACTGTAACGGGTTAGGGTCAGCCTGGAGTCACTGACCTCTCTCCACTGACTGGGTCTGTGGCTCTGAGCGTGGTCCTCTCCACACACACATCGTCTGCCAGCTCCAGGAAGAACACCCTGAGAGAGGGGGTCACACAGAGGTCACTCAGAGGTCACTCAGATGTCACACAGAGGTCACACTACTTTTTATTGTGTATTTTTGTATGTTATTATATATGAGTGTGCAACTCGATTTAAGATAGGATACAACTGCTGACTTCTAGAACCTGTGATAAGTACCATTTTGTTTTTAGACTTCTCTGTTTCAGTGTGCTCTGTCTAAATGTTCTGTAGTTCATCTGATTCAAATTGTGCTTTTAATCTCAAAACAGCTAAAGTATCTGATTTCGGGTAATGTTGCGTTGTTGGAGGAGCTCAGGTCAGAAGGTCAGAGCCCTCTCCCTCTCCCTGAGTTACCTGTTGGGCTGCAGCGCCCCCTGCAGGCTCCTGGCCTGTTGCAGGTCTCTGGGGAAGTCGTGGAGGATCCAGCCTCTGACGCTGCAGTCCACTCGGCTCAGACGCTCCTCCAGAACCTGCAGAACCAGGGAGTCTGGGACTGCAGAAACATCAACAAGCAGGTACTTATGTGCTGGACCATAAGACACCTGTACTCTGTGAAGAACATCCATAAACATCTGTTTGCATCTGGCACATTATTTATCTATATATCATATT